>PXIH01S0019950.1:8044-18737 GCA_003024985.2 Euperipatoides rowelli
TGAAAATCAATAATTAAAAAAAATTAAAAAAATCCGTTACATTTGACCTTTAATGATTTTGAGTCAACGTGAACCCAAAATAAAACGTTAGTAATTCGCTATCAGTTGCTTCTGAAATTAGAGGCTAGTTATTTTCCTTCTTTCCTTATTAAAATGTAACAAAGTGTTCTAACGTTTCCTCTATATTTTCTCTACAGAATTGACAATTTCTACCAATTTGATTGCATCTATCTTTACCATACAAATGGTCTAGTCATGTCTTTAATTACTTCTATAACTCGATGTCTTTCATCACTGATATTTATTGTTCAAATTTACTGGGAGTAAAAATTGTCAATTTCAAGTTTTTGTAATACAATTGGTCCCCAAATAACGTTCTTAATTGGTTCCCCAAAAGTCATGTGCTAATTGAAACTTTGCTATTTGGAACCTGAAATCTCATAAGAAATAAGTTTATAAGCATTAATTGGTTCCTGAACAGCGCTAATTAAAAAAATCTTTCATATAGTTAATGAAACAAATACCGTAGGCCTGCTGTAAACATAAAAAATAACTAACATTATATTAATATTTGATAAAATGAAATGGATGTTGGAATCTTATAGCCTATAAAATAATGATTAGTAGAGTATTCATAAGAGAATAAAAAAAATGGTTAAAATAATTGTATTCAACAAAAAAAAAAATTATGTTAAATTATATTTTCTGAAATTTTAAGTATGCAGGATGACAGTTCGAAGAAGATTTTGGGTTGGTCTCATTTTTTACAGTCTGCAACCTGCCTTCCCCATGCAGTTCAATTTCAGTATAGTAGAATGAAATGGGGATTTTTTTTTCAAAAGATTATTTATTAACTAAATAAAAAGTTAATAATTTAATAAATATTCTTTTGAAATTTAAAAAAAAAAACAACCCATCAGCTATTATAATATTTTGTTTATTTACCAATTTAGAAAAAAAAATTATAAGCATAATATTGAAAATATTAGTACGGTAAATGCTTTTATTGTATATATGCAGTATAAGGCAAAGATGTTCAAAAACGTTAAATGTGAAACGGGTGACAATTATTTACGTAAATACGGATTTGGATTTTGTTAAACTAAGGATCTAGTGTACATTGTTTATTTAAAATCAAATATTCAAAGTGTCCTTTAGCAACAATTTATTAAGAATTGGTATTTATTTTTATTTTATGTTGCATCATAATAAGAAATGACTCATGTTAACTATTATTTATTTTAATGGCCATTCATTTCCTATTTTGAACTATACGATTGTAGTTTAATCCATAATCTCACATTAGCTTACATTCTAAAAGTTGAATTGCCTTATCTTGCCTTTTTTTTTTTTTTAACTTCCAAATCTTTATAGATTGGTTGCTCTCATTGATGATGCTACGTTTTAGTTTGAAAAATAACTTATTATGACTGAATTGAGTGTTTTTGATCGCTCACTCATTTTCATTCACCACAAGAGTAGGCTAATAAGTTATGGAGTAGATGGTTAAATGGTCCTTTCCAATCTTAGTAAATCAATTTATTTAATGCTAATTTATTGCCATTCCTATACATTTTTCTGAGAAATTTCAAGTCTACATTTATGTAGAACTTAGCCTACCTGGAATTGTAATATATTGTTATAATTTTCTTTAGGTTAGTACTGTTTGAATTCTCCTGTCATTTATTTGGTAGTGACTTAGTGCCAGACCAGAGATTAGAGTACAGGCCTGCCTTGTGGCTTTACAAAGGAATTCGTAGCATTAAGGCAAGAACTTTAGAATTAAGTTCAAGATATTAGAATATTAATAATTTACATCGTTGCAGGTTTAAAGATAAATATAAATAGCCTCCAGTATATTAGAGGGTCTTTATTTCACTTCCCATTGTACTGTTCATCTTGTAATTATGATTTGAGAATTGAGGGGTCAAATTATGATTAATGTTTTGGATTAAAGATCTTTATCTGCACCAATTAAAAAAAAAAATTCCACATTCTTTTGGATAGTGCAATATTTTGATTAACAATTATCTTGGATTTAGAGAGAAATATTTGCTAATGAATATCATAGAATTGTCTAATTTCTTTAACTATTCAAACTGCATAAAGTTATATGCTGTATGTAATAAGTATGGTAATTATATATTTTTTTTTAAAAAAAATTGAGATAGGCAATATGAAGAATAATGGCCCAATTTAATTGAAAATTTTTTTTTTTTTTTTAATATATTTTTTTGCTGATTGAGGAAGAATTAAATATTGCTTAATTTCAAAATCTTAGAAATCAACCACCACCACCAGAATACTTTTATCAGCAACTTTTTATAACTTGTAATGAAATCCCAATATATAATATATTTTAAACAGAATGGCTTGGGAATTTAATAGTCGATGGGCAAAGTAGGCTGTGGTCCTTTAATGATTACCCCCCCCTCCTTTTTATACATTTTAATAATTTGTCAGTTATATAACAGGCTTTAAATCAGCTTTAAATATTTTAAATGAAAATAAAATTATAAAAATTTACACAAGTTCTAATATAAATTAACTAGCATCTATGTATCAAACTTATTTTTACCTTTTCCTCCAAAATGGCATATGAGCTCAAATGCCTTATTTTTTTTATTTAAGAGTCCTAACCTTAGCCTTACCCTGAACCCTAACTCCAACTTCATGTGAAATCCACAGTGCCCCAACCCTATGATAATCAAGAGGTGCAATATACTTTTTTTTTTTATCAATTTCGATATTTTGACGTAACTTCCATCGGCCCAACCATTAACCAATCAACGGCCATCAACGGTTGAATTTTGTGAGTAATGGGCAATGGTAAGTTTGATACCCAGACACTATAATAAATTATTATGAGGTAATATTTAATTCTGAGTCGTGTTTCAATTTTTATAATTAAATTGAATTGTATATTTATAAATTAAATGGCCAGTGTGGGTGCCCTCACCTTGTGGCCTTCTGAGCGATCGTCTTATCTATCCTAATTTTTAATAACGCACTTTTATTTTGCATTGTTACTATTTAATTTAAAATTCACCTTTGTAAAAATTTTAAGGGATTAAAAATAATTCAAGGAATGGTTCTTGTTCTATTCTTGACGTTTTAGTTGTTAGAGAAGAAATCTAAATGTTTGTTTATTTTTTTTTTAATTTATAGTTTTATCTTAAATAGCTTTATCTGTAAATATATATTTTCCCCTTCTGATGAAACAAAAAAATAATGTGTTTAATTTATTAAAATCATTAAATTATTGATATAAAATTTAAGTATGCCTGTTTATTGTTTGTTTATTTTAAGGGCTTAAGTGGTGGAGAAATTGTTATCTATCCCAACAAAAACTTACCTATTGAATTTAAATCTGAAGAGAATATTATAGTAGGAAATGTATGCCTATACGGTGCAACTTCAGGAAAGGCCTTTATTAGAGGAATGGCTGCTGAAAGATTCTGTGTTCGTAATTCTGGTGCAACAGCGGTTATCGAGGTAATATATTAAATTTTTTTTTACTACAGAGTTTTATATCATAAATTATAGTAAATAACTACCAACAAATAGGCATATATTTGGCTTTCTTTGCTTTAATTATATTCTTCTGTTTAAATTAATCGTTAAATATTCATGATATTTGGGACAGAAAAAAATTGAACTCTGAATTTAAATTTCTAGAGCCATGGTATCTAACCTTTTTTCAAAAGTGCCAAAATTAAAAAAAAAAAAAAAATTTCATTTTTTAAGCTCAGTGCAGCGATAAATTTTTAGCTTATCCTTAAAAAAAAAAATAGAAATTAAATTTAATATTAAATTTAGTGTTTAAAATGTTTTTTATAATGTCAGGAAAAAAAGTTAAGGCGGCTGGAACAGGGAGGGGTCAGGGTTAATGTTATTTAAGTATAAAACTACATTTTTTATTATTATTATTAAAACTTTTAATAGTTTAAAAGCAGAGAAAGAGGATGTTAAAAAGACATCAAAAGAAATGAATATTATTGAACCGGTGTTAAGAAATAGTTGTGAAAATAAATTTTAGCTAAATTTTAATTTAGTGAATCTAAGCTGGATGCTAAATACGCCAAATTAAATCGGTAGCTAAAATTTCTCACACTATATTTGCTAAAAATTTGATCAAGTTTTTTTTTTTTTGGCAACTTTTATCACTTTGACTCAAACTAGTGGCCAATTCACCTAATTTGGCAATTAGCTAATACACGTTGGACAACTAGATTCTAGATTAATGAATTTTTAATACTATATAAAACGATTTTTTTTTTTTTACAAACAAATTAAAATTGAGCTTAATTTTCAACCTACTTGTATTCAGTTGCTTTATTTTCTAAAAATAATGTTTAATTAAAAGCTAACTTTGTTGATTTTTTTAACAAATTATATCTCCAAATAGTGGTGAGCAACATC
Source organism: Euperipatoides rowelli (assembly GCA_003024985.2). Taxonomy (NCBI): domain Eukaryota; kingdom Metazoa; phylum Onychophora; class Udeonychophora; order Euonychophora; family Peripatopsidae; genus Euperipatoides; species Euperipatoides rowelli. The sequence continues at coordinate 12,467 of PXIH01S0019950.1, forward strand.
TTTTCTGTTTACCATATTTGAAATGTCGTCATTCACATTATTCTGTAAAGAATGTTTGTTGTTGTGACCCTGGAATTTGGGTTTTTGGCTTTCATTACTTTCTATAGCTTAGTCTATCCCGGTGTTACTATATTCTTTATACACTGTAAATGTTTTCTGTAAATAGACGCATAACTTTGGGCATTTTAATTTATGATTATTGAGAGAAACTAACATGACTATTTTCTTTATGTTAAAAACGGACTAATATTTTTTATAAGTTTTGATATGTATTTAAAAATTATCTTTGTTAAAGATAGTTACAAAATGTCATTGAAAATGATTAATTATAAAACAATTTTGTCAAGGGAGAAAATGTGCTATCCCCTATGCCAAAGGAGCCCTTAGGCTAAATGTTATTTAAAAGTAACTTAAAGGAACTATAATTACCGTACTGTGTTATTTGTATGCACATACGGTATGTGTAACTAAAATAAGTGTATATTATTGTTTTATTTATATTTAAATTCAAGAGCCAAAATCCATTAAGAGCTTATATTGTAATATGGAGCCTTAATTTTATTAACCCTTTACACTCCACCCAAATTTGCAGTAAATGTGTTTCTAGGACTCCACATTAAAAATTTTTTTTTTTTTTTTTTTTTTTTTAATTTTTTTTAACAAAAATGTTTGAATGAACAAAAAATTGATTTTATTCTTCACCTCTGACAATATTTTAAGTGAAAAAAAAAATATTTCTAGCCCATTACAGTATATCGAGATTCTTTAAATCCTTATTTTGTTCATTTTTTTTTCTTATTTTGAAAATGTATTTTCTAGCTACACTAATTAGTATGCTAATAAATATACGGAAGAAAACTTGACCCAAAAAACAACATATTTTCATTTTACTTTTTAAATATATTTTGGGATAATTAAAGACAAATATTTTTTTATTCTTTGAATGTTAAAAAAAATAAAATTTAAATGTTTTTGTTCATTTTTTAATTATAGCATTTATTGTGAAATCCAAAGTTACAAATGAATGTACAATAGTGAATAGTATTAACAATAATTATTGAATAGGTAAACAAAATCTAATTATGTTTGAATTACTTTAAAATTCACCTAGATGTGGATTTTATTTACATTAAGATAATTATTTTGAATTGTCATTATACGATAAGTTTGAATTATTAGAAAGATGAATAATTCTAAGGGTAATTGTAAATAATACACATTATGTTCAAACAATAAATCATGGATGGAATAGCAGTCTTTTGGTATCTTTTTAATATTGAAAAATCACAGAGAAAAAAAAAAGCCAGTATTATAATTATGCACAACTGCATAATAATTATAAATGTCTGTATTATCTGACGTAAGAATGGGAAAAGTTAATCTGTAGGAAAATTATATACTCTAAAAAAAAAAAAAATATTTTCTGTGTTGAAGAAATCACCCAGACTAAGTGGTTCTCACAGGAAAACCTGTGAGAACCACTTAGTCTGGGAAATTTCAACCTCATTCTAAAGAAAAATGGCTATCCTGAAAATCCTATTAAATTTAGCTTTTTGTTTTATAGTCATTTCTAATCTTCTCAACATTTAAATTTGTCTTAAATCATAATAATTTTCATTCTGAAATATCTAATTGATATGTGGGCTTATCCCAACTGGCAAAGAAACAATTCTGACTATAATTTCTTACAGTCTACCCATTATATTAATAGCTACTATCAACACCCATTGTATTTTGCAATATATTTGTTTATAGCATTATTAAACCTATGTTTTTATTTTAGGGTGTTGGCGATCATGGCTGTGAATACATGACTGGTGGTTTAGTAATTGTTTTGGGTCCAACTGGTCGAAACTTTGCTGCGGGAATGTCTGGTGGGATAGCATATGTTTTAGACAAGTAATTACTCAATATTATTCATAACTGTGGATATCAATATTTTTTTTATAAAAAATTCCCTTTTGTTATTTACTTTCATAAATATAATTGTTATAGAAATTCCATTTTTTTTTTCCAGTGATAAAATGTTTCATGCTCTATGTAATCAATCTATGGTGGATTTAGAACCCTTAATACTAGTTGAAGATTTGGCATTAGTAAGAAATTTATTGATTGAATTTCTAGATAAGACTGGTTCTGAAGTTGCTAAAACGTTACTAAAGAATTGGCCTCAAGCAGCTAAAGATTTTGTCAAGGTAGTTCATTATATTAAATATTTCTTTAAACAGACCATTTTATATGAATTTTAAAATAGATTTATTAATGCACTGTGAAATTTATCTGCTACATTCTAATAATAAAATTGCAAATTTGTATCTTTATTTTTAACTTTATTTCATAAATTTTTTTTTTTTTTATCTAAACCAGGTTTTTCCAAAAGATTATCGAAGGGTTCTTAATGAGATAGCTGCAGCTCAAGCCAAGAAAGTAAAGGAAATCGACGAGTCTGTCTTTAATGGAAGTATAAAGGATGAGAGCAAAGGAAATGGAAAGAAGGAGCCGTCAGTGATGGATATTGAAGATACTGTTACTAATGCAACACAGGAAGAGAAAAACCTGAAAAAAGTTCTTGACAAAACTAGGTAAGTCATATAGAATGCAATCAATAGTTGTACAATAAGAAGAAACACTCAACTCTATTTCTATGTAAAGGGTTTGAACCTGGGGTTCATTTTAGTTATGTTAGTCGGAGAACAATTTTAATAAAATAGCAATGTTGCTGGTATTTTGACTATTGTTTGAGACTATTTTATCTAGTCAATAAATGTAAAATGTTAACAAGGTTTATTCCTAGTAAAAATTTCATAAAACACAAAGATACAGTATATGTTAACACTAAGAGGCATTTTAACTAGTTGAGGGTTTACTTTTATGGCAATTAAATATAATGCTGTATATAAAACAATACAAAGACCTTAGTAATAAGAGGTAACCATCATCATCATCATTGGGTGCATTCTCCGAGGCGGAGGTTCACATTCATCATCATTGGGTGCATTCTCCGAGGCGGAGGTTCACATTCATGGATCACCAAAGATTTCTATCTTAATCTCTTCTTTTTAATACAGAGAATTGCTTGATGTTAGCCCAGTCCTTAAGATCATCCAACTATTCTCCTTTAGTTCTTTCTCTTCTTTGTCCCTTTCTGTCTATCCCTCAAAGGCTGTTACTAGTCTAATTCCTGCATATTCTCTCAAAACATGTCCAGTATATTTCCTCTTCCTTACTTCATCCAAAAGACTATAACCAACTCCCCATCTTTTCCATACCTACTCATTTCTGATGATATCTGTCCATTTTAATTTCAACATTCTTTTTGTACACCTGATATCAAAAGCCTTGATCTTCTTTTCCCAGTCTTTGGTTAAAGTCCAAATCTCTCATCAATATAAGAAAACTGACCAAACATAGCATTTTAACATCTTCAACCTTACCAAACATTTTCTGAAAGCTTGCAAAGCTGGCCAGGTTACAGTAGTAAGCGACTAGTATCTCCAGATAGTAGCCCTTAATTTGAAACTTACTCAGAATCAGAAGTTGGGGTGGGTGGAATGCTTGTGGTTTTCCTTCATCTTGCTGGAGGCTATTGGTAGGAATTGTGTGTGGAGAATGACTGCAGTGTAGTATAGCTAACAGCTGCTGCCAAGGAAAAGACTATTGCATTGTTGATTATGCTACAGACTTTCGAGACCTGGAAACAACTGTATTTCCTTTATGACCCAACACTTTATTTATGTTTGTAAACTACACCAAAACTTTGATGAATTTAATCAAAGTGTTTACAAACTCACTTGTATCTTAATTTACTAACTGTGAATCTGTCTTCGAGATTGTTAATATTCCAAACTCAATAAAAATTTATTTTGGGAAGGATGCTTAATTTCTTGTCTATGGTATGTGCTTTAAACCGGCACAGCTCAAATCCTTTCACAACCCCATTTTCATTTTGTATCAGGAGGGCGCTTATAGTATATTGCTTCGTTTTTCACGAGGAGTGCTTATAGTATTTCATTTTTTGAAATTTGCATTGCACTTTTACCCGAAATGTGCTTGTATTATTGTATTAATTCATTTTTCAAAATTTTCCTTGCAGTTTTACACGAGTACTGCTTTTAACTGCGAGTTTATGATACTTGCACACAAAATATAATATGCTATTAAAGCTTAGAATGAAAATCTTAGGCTCGGGTAGCAAAATTAAATTTTACTTTTCTAAAAATTGTCATTTTTTTTTGTCGGAGATTAAAACCTTGCTCCTCACATCACCTACCACATTCCTTTAACCTTTCCTAATTCCCTTTTTTTTTTATAAATTCATTATAATTTTTCTTTATTTTTTGTCATCTATATTATAATTGTCACTTTTTTAAATAAAATAGTAAAAGTTAATTTTGTGAACAAGATTCTTACATAGTAATTTCTTGTAAATATTTTTAAATTATTATTTTTATCATTAATTTGTAGAGGATTTATGAAGTATAAACGTGAGAAGAATTATTATAGACCTGTTAACCAACGAATTGATGATTGGGACGAAGTACATAATTTCAAGGGTGTACGACAAACATTACAAACACAAGCTGCCAGGTAATACTTTTTTTTCCATCAAATTTTTTTTTTAAAGTTTAATTTTTAGCAACAATGAATCTAAAATTTAAAAAAATATTTGTGATTTCACCTACTACACTTATTTAAAATATACCGTTCATTTTTAAAAAAGATATAAAATTTTTTTTTTTCATAGAATATTTTTCACAAGTTAAAAATAAATTATCTTAATTTAAGGAATTAAAGAAAGTTTAAGTTAATTATTTACTTAGTGTGCAAACTAATAAATAGTATATTTAAAGAATTGTTAAAAACTAAATTTTTATTTAAAAAAAATACAGGTTTATGAGGCTTAATGTGAAAACGAGATAATTTAAAGTGAATGCCTATTTCAACTTCATTGATTTTTGTGTATTTTTGTGAAAACATGATTGTTTAATTAATCAATTTATTTTCAGTCCAAAAATGCATCTAAATTTGACTTTTATATCAATATTTTTCAAAATATAAATCTTGATAGTGACGTCACGGCTATAATTTTGCCAGAAAAATCTTGCCTGGACTCCAGTAATAGTGGTTGTCGGAACAGACAGGCTGTTTTCTTCACAGACTAATCGGAATGTAGATCAGTGATTGAAAGCTTTATTATTTTTTTATTTGCAGTCGGTTTTATAAACGCAACTCAAAACAAACACAAGTAGGCTGAAAATAAACCGATAAGTTTTTATTTGCATTAAAACATATAATCTCTAAGAATGTTTAAGAAATATTATTAAAAACTTTGGAAATAATAATTATTTGTTCTCATATCACGTAAAATTAGTAATTTACAAAAGCCTCCCAGATGTTTTGTTTTTCCTCTTAAAATTGATTTCAACTTCAATCCCGAGAATTATCTCAAAATTTTATGGATTTTATATTGTTGCGAAGAAAATAACTTTTTTCTCTTTTTTTCTTCTTCAAAACTTGAAGTAATAACACTTTTGTTGACTTTTTCTAAGCAATAATGTAATGAAATCATTTCTAGCATCTGGATCCCAGATATGCATTTTCCTCCAGCCCAAAATCAGCTAGATTTTATCCTTTGTCTACATCAATTTGATGACATATGCAAGATTTTATTTTTTGTAAACATAGTAAAAACTTTCGAATATTTATATGTTTTAGATAAAATATTCAAATTTGATTAATTAAACTAATATTTTTAGGTATAAATAAACATAAATCTACTAAAAAAAAATTATAAACCACTTTAAAGTAATATGTTCTGTACTGTATATGCCTTTTTAAAGAATTTTTTTTTTCAATTAAAATTACTTTTTTTTTAATGAAAACTTAATTATTTACGGCTAGTAGTTGAAATCACATTTTAGAACTTGTCGCTATTTTGTTGTATAGCAATGTTTGATATCACCAAATCTGATATGATATTCAGTCTAGTCTTGTATTCTTTAATTTTACCTCTTGCTCTAAAATACATTTTATAAATGTCAAAAACTAAAGCAAAGTGCTAATAATTCTCTGTTAATACTCTGAGATTTAAACTAACATCCCACAATAAAGTGAGTGAACAGTGCATTATATAAACCATCTGATCCTTTCATTATTTATTTTCAAGGTCTCTCAAGTGATTCTGAAATGTTTATTATCGTTTGGCCTAATTAATATATTTTTAAAATTTAGGAATAAACTTGCATTTTTAAAATCAAAATTTAATGTGTAT
>PXIH01S0019956.1:3787-13929 GCA_003024985.2 Euperipatoides rowelli
TTTAGCAATCTCCGTCGTTACAAGATTTTCCCCAGTCAGTGAGAGAAAATAATAAAACTATTTACAGGATAATAGAAATAATAATACCCCAGGGGGGTCAGTTGGTAAAGAAGTTGACTGCCATCATGAAGGTTGGCGACAGTCACTTCTTCAAGAAAAGACAATTTGTAATTCAAAGAATAAGCCTTTATGGCAAAGAGAAAGCACATCTTTAAATTTGTACAACTGCATAAATGTTTGGCTATTTAACATCAGTCATGTAGTCAGGGAAGTACAAGTTTATGACACGATTGTTAGTTACAGGAACATGTCACAAACCCAAATTAAAACATTCTGACCACACGACATAATGCGTACATTTAATAAACTATTAATATACTGTATATAGAATCACTATACTCTTTCGCCGCTTTGGTAAAAAAAATTATTGAAAATACATTTTTTTTTATAACCACCGTCATAACTCGCACTGAAAAAACATTAAACAAATATTTTTACTTCATTTCAAAAATTCAAACAAATCATCAATAAAATTTAACAATTAAAAAATTTATCATACTGTACGATTAATTTTTAAAATTATGTGCCGCAAGATGCTTCTGTGAGTTATCCCTCCCTGTTCACAACAAATATTACAAAAAAAGGAATTTCTTAATCCATAACGTTTCCTTCCATTAAATACACAATATAGAATTTAAAATAAATTNATAAAAAGTCAATAGTTTACTGGGCTTCCATGTCGAGTGTCTTGTGGCTGAATAAAAAGTCCTTTACAAAAAAGTTCTGTATATAGAATCATTTTAATAAAGTAGAACTTGTTTATAACAACATTTAAGGGACCAAACAATTAACAATGTTATAGCAATTTGTTGTTATAACCAATTTTAATTATATATAAAAGTATATAGAGAGACTGAGCATTTTGTAATGTTATAGCCAAGTTGTCTTACTATCCAATGTTGTTATATCAGGTTCTACTGTATATATATACTGTATAAATTATTAAAGCATATTGGCATATTGTTTTAATATTGTCTCACATGTAAAAGTCTTTTAGACTTATCATATATTGATATAAATAAATATATTATATACCATCTATATATAGTATATAAGATATATAACACTTTGTGTCCTTAAATTTTGATTAGAAGTTCTTAGAAGGTTAAACTTTGGCAAATAAAGGCGGTCACAGGATAGGGAGAGGGGGGGGGGTGACTTTAGTAAATTACTAGTATAATAACCAAACATATTGCTTATTGATTTTGAGTCAGATATGAGTCATTAAGTTGTAGAAGAATCATGCATGAAAAATATAATTTTGTTCTTAAATCTTAAATGTTTTCTGCATATTTTTTACCTACTGCGAATCATTTTTACCAGTCTATAAAACCAGAAAAGAAAATGGTAAGATTATTGTACTTTGAAATCTTAGTAAAAAAGTTTCCAGAGATCAAAGCTACAAATTTTGAGACCGGTGGGAGATCATTATCATATGCAAAACGATGCATCAAATGAAAAACATAAAATCAAAATAAAGTTCTACACATTTAACAATAAATTTCAAGCACGGGAGGGGGGAGGGTGTAAATATTTGTGCTTTGGTATGTTGGTAGGAAAGTTGTAATGCATCACACATACCGAATTTGGACTGGATACGAGGTCTGTAAGATACACATTATGATGAATATAATTTTTTACATGTTTACACATTTTTGGTAGGGGGTGTGTCACTGGTACCCACTTCCATTAATGTTCCCAAATGCACTCGTCTCTTCAATCCAGCAAGACTGCATGCATATGTGTAGCATCAACCAATCATTTATATAACCTACACTGTGTGTGTTCAATTTATTTATTTTAAAAATTGGACTNTGAAATAATATCAATGATAATAGAAATCTATTTGAGCCAAGGAGCCATGGTCGAGTGGTTTCATACCAGGCCATTGTGTGCTTTTAATTATATAATTAGGAAAAAACATTTTGTTTTATTTCTTTACTTCAATATTTTGAATTCATTATTCAAATCACCAAATATACTAGAACTATTTCATAAGGTTAAATTAATGTTTCTCCCCTATTTTAAAAAATGGAATAGTCTAGAATTAAAGTGGTATGAAACTGGGAAGAATTTAATAAAATTAAAATTGATGTTTCCCCTCTTTCAAAAATGGAATAGTCTCAAATAAAAATGATATGAAATGGGTGTAGAAAATAAGTAAAAATGTTTTAATAGACATTATAATTCAGCATTGGCTATTATGATCAAAATGTTGAGAATTACTAACAGTATCCCGCTTATTTTAACTTTGCCCCTCTTCATTCCATCTATTTTTATAATCATAACGTTTATGAAAAAGTAAAGACTAAATATTATTACATATTTAAGGACATTGAAATCGCTATAATTTAAGATCTGGAATCTTCCAAAATGTTGAATACTTTATCAAAGGCTGTAGATATTTCAATACAGGAAGAAGAATAAACAATGTCATTTTTTTTTAAATATAGTTGCGCCTCTCCCATCTTCTGTAAATTCTGCAATATAGATATTTAGAATTAATTTAAATCCCTGGAGCAGTACGACGACGAAAGAAAATTCCATCATCCCTCAGCTCCGGGGCTGCCCAGGTATCGAACCCGATTCACTTATAGGCATAGCTCCAAACTCCAGCAGTAGTTTTGAACTGCTGGACCACGAAGCTGTACAAACAGTGTCAAATTAATTATTTTTAAGTGATTGTAAAAAAAAATCATGTTTATTAAAGTAACTGCAAAATGAAATTTCATCTTTATAAAGTGGCTGTAAAAGAAATTATTTTTAAAGTAACTAAAAAATTCATCAATTTTAAAGCAACTAAAAAAATTTATCGTTTTTAAAGTGACTAAAAAATCATCTTTTTTAAAACGACTGTAAATACTTTAATCTAAAGTATTTACAGTCGTTTTACAGTAGAATCTGACTAAAAAATCATCTTTTTAAAGTGACTAAAAATCATCTTTTTAAAGTGACTAAAAAATCATCTTTTTAAAGTGACTAAAAAAATTAATCTCTAACAAGGTGATTTTTTTAACGACTGTAAAAAAATAATCTTTTTTAAAACGACTGTAAATATTTTAATCTTTTTTAAAATGACTAAAAAATCATCTTTTTAAAGTGACTAAAAAAATTCATCTCTAACAAGGTAATTTTTTTAACGACTGTAAAAAAATCATCTTTTTTAAAACGACTGTAAATACTTTATTCTTTTTTAAAGTGACTAAAAAATCATCTTTTTAAAGTGACTAAAAAAAATTNTTTTTTAACGACTAAAAAAAATCATCTTTTTTAAAACGACTGTAAATACTTTAATCTTTTTTAAAGTGACTAAAAAATCATCTTTTTAAAGTGACAAAAAATCATCTCTAACAAGGTGATTTTTTTAGCGACTGTAAAAAAATTATATTTTTTAAAGTGACTGTAAAAAACAATCTTTTTTAAGTGATAGTAAAAAATTCATCTTTTTTAAAGCGACTTTAAAATAAGTTAATCCCTTTTAAAGTGACTAAAAATCATCTTTTAAAGTGACTAAAAAATTCATCTAAACAATGTAAAAAAAATTAACGACTAAAATAAATTCATCTTTTTTAAAGTGACTGTAAAATAATTTAATCCCTTTTAAAATGACTAAAAAATCATCTTTTTAAAGTCACTAAAAATAAAAAATTCATCTAAACAATGTAAAAAAATTTAACGACTAAAATAAATTCATCTTTTTTAAAGTGACTAAAAAAACAATCTTTTTTAAGTGATAGTAAAAAATTCATCTTTTTTAAAGTGACTGTAAAATAAGTTAATCCCTTTTGAACTGACTAAAAATCATCTTTTTAAAGTGACTAAAAAATTCATCTAAACAATGTGAAAAAATTTAACGACTAAAATAAATTCATCTTTTTTAAAGTGACTAAAATAATTTAATCCCTTTTAAAATTACTAAAAAATCATATTTTTAAAGTGACTAAAAAATTCATCTAAACGTTTAAATGTAAAAAAATTTAACAACTAAAATAAATTCATCTTTTTTAAAGTGACTGTAAAAAAACAATCTTTTTTAAGTGATTGTAAAAAATACACCTTTTTTAAAGTGACTGTAAAATAATTTAATCCCTTTTAAAGTGACTAAAAAATCATCTTTTTAAAGTGACTAAAAAATTCATCTAAACGTTTAAATGTAAAAAAATTTTAACGACTAAAATAAATTCATCTTTTTTAAAGTGACTAAAAAAACAATCTTTTTTAAGTGATTGTAAAAAATTCATCTTTTTTAGAGTGACTAAAAAAATTCATCTATTTTATGTGATTGCAAAAAAATCATCTTTTTTAAAGTGACTGTAAAAAATTCTTTTTAAAGTGAATGTAAAAAAATTCAACTTTTTAAAGTGTTTGTAAAAAAAAATCACATTTTCTATTTAAAAACAACCATAAACTTTATATTAACATATATAATAAAAATACACATTCTTTAGTAAGTAAATCTTCCAGATGGTAGATTGTTTAACATACAGTAAAGTAAATGTCATACATAAGCAGTTAGTGACATGCCCATGAATCTGTATTTTTCTATAATTTCAACTTGTTAGGGAATTACTTGAATGACTTTGTAACCATTCTTTCACTTAGGGTAGGTCTCTGGGTAGAGTTAAAGTATGAGATCGTTTTTAAATAAAGTTGTATCAAAATTCTATAGTTAATAATATAAAATTGTATCGAAATTTTTAAAAAAACATAAGCCCTAATGTAAAAATGTAATTGATCTATTTTTTCAATTAATTTAAAACTAAAAGAATAGTTGTATTTCATTTCCTAACCTTAACAATTAGAAATGAAAGGAAAATGAGATGTAAAATATAGGAGCTGTCACTAGACGCTTGTATGTCATACAAACTGCTGTAACGTTTGATTTGTCATGCTCTATTTATTAGATTTTTTTAAACTGTTTACCATTGCCTTTGGTGTTTTAAAACTTGCTTTAAGTTCTTCCATTATAAGTTTTTGTGCATCATCCATTTTTCTTGAGCTTACTTTTGTACGAAAATCTGCCCTATTTTGATTCTCCTTTACATATGGTCCTTTAGGCGACCTCTGTTGCACCTTATACAAACTTTCTTGTGCCTTCAGACTATTTCTTGTTAAACAACTTTTGGTCAATGGATTATAATTTTTGTTTTGCAAAGTTTTGACAAATGTCTGATTAGAGTCACATTTTGCAATCTTGTTCTGCTCAAAATGTTTAACTAAATCTTGAACTGACTTCGAAGTTGGAAAATGAGAATTGCGACATATTTTTTTAGTGCTTGGTCTCATAAAAGAGGATACTTTTCTTATTTGGCATTCATTTTTATTTAATTGAGATGAAAAATATTGGCTGGTTGTAACCATGTCTTTTGAAGTCTGATTGGCTATAACTCTGTCTGCTGAATTCTGACTGTCTAAAATCATGTTTTCCGAAGACTGATTAGCTATAACCATGTCTAGTGAAGTTTCACTGGTTACAACCATATCTTTTGAAGTTTGATTGGCTATATATCTTTTTGTTGCCTTCGGACTGCCAATAATCATGTTTTCCGAAGTCTGATTAGCTATAACCATGTCTAGTGAAGATTCACTGGTTACAACCATATCTTTTGAAGTTTGATTGGCTATATATCTGTTTGCTGCCTTCGGACTGCCAATAATCATGTTTTCCGAAGTCTGATTAGCTATAACCATGTCTAGTGAAGATTCACTGGTTACAACAATGTCTTTTGAAGTCTGATTGGCTACATATCTGTTTGCTGACTTCTGACTGCCTATAATCATGTTTTCCGAAGTCTGATTAGCTAGAACCATGTCTAATGAAGATTGACTGGTTACAACCAAATGTTTTGAAGACTGATTGGCTATAGCTCTGTCTACTGAAGTCTGATTAGATGTAGTCATATCTGCTGAAATAGCTGAAGGGTTGGGATTGGCTTGAATTATTTCTTTGTCGTAAATTTTTTGGTTCTTTAATTCAGAAGGACTAGATTTAACAAATATTTCAGAAAATATTACTGGACCTACAAAAATTCTTTCCTGCAGCTCTAATCTCATTTCCAAAAAGTCTACACATCTGTCCTCAGGCAGAGGACTCAATCCAATTGGTATTAAGTAAGAGAATGGTTCAGGAATTGAGTCAATATAGGGCAAAACAAGCTTATCCTTTAGGCAAAGATGTAGAATTTCTTCCAGAGAATATTCAGACCAAGGAATTTTATTAGTAAGCATCTCCCAAAAAAGGCAACAGAAACTATACANCTCTGANGCAACAGATGTCAATTTATGAACGAGAACCTCTGGTGCCAACCAGTTATAGTAATATTCAATAGGTAGAGAAACAATCTCACTCTGATTTTTGGTTTTCATATATTCAAGATTGGAAAGTTTAGCTAGTCCTGGTTTAATCAATTGGACACTGTGAGATGTTAGACAGCAATGAAACAATTTATTTTGATGGAGAAAAATGCATGCTTCACAGATTTGATGTAACACTTTATAAATTTCAAAAAGACATAANATGTTATCTTGAACATGTATCCAATAAAAGAGGGAACCATTTTCTACTGGTTCAAATAACAACTGAATAGTATCCCATTTTTTTATTATACATGCACCCATCAATGTAATTATGTATGGACAGCGCAAGTCACTGAGATGCTTAAGTTCTGAATATAGTATATCCAACTGTTTCAAGGGAATAATTTCCATTTTAATACTTCTTGTAGTGACTGCAACATTATGCCAGAATTGCCGTTCCATTGTTGTGAAGGCTCCATTGGTATAATTGAGACCATATTTACAGGAAATAAGTTCATTTTCTTTACACAAGGGTAATGTGGCGCACATAGTAAATTCCATGGAATTTAAGTTTACCATTTTTTGTTCAATAAACATGAGCATATTTATTCTTTTCACAGGATCTACAACAGTGGCAGCACAATCTTTAGGCAAGTTTCCAGAGTAATCATGAAGATGAAGATTTCCCCCAGCATTTACAAGTAGTTTTAAAATAGAAAGGCTCCCTACAATGCATGCTTCATGTACCGGAGTCTTTCCTAAATGATCCCGCTTATTTGGATCAGCTCTACACTTTAATAAAGCAATGACCTGAGCTTTCTTACAATTACTTACAGCGAGATGAAGAGCCGTTTGGTCAGAAGAATTTACGGAATTAATATTTAAATTTTCTTGATTTTCTAATTTTTTCTTCATATCTCCGAATTTCTTCAATGATTCCAATAATTTTATTCCTTAACAATCATAACATTCCATCCGTATTGATGTGGATCAATCGAAGATACGATAAAAAAAATGAATAATTTCTCTCGTGTTATTCTTAATTTTATTTTAGAATGAATCCTTCCTTCCTCAATGTTCTAAATATTTTAGAAGTAGGGATAAAAATATAAGCACAGTACATTATTGTATTTTACATGCGCGCACATGTGCATTTTATTGTTAGTTCTATCATACGATATTATACCATCTAGAGTATTAATCAGTTAAATACGGTATGAGCTGAAGATTGGAACCATATTCCTGAATTATTTTTATCGTGAATGGAAGAAAGAAATTACAAGATTGATAGACATAACATATTAAAGTATTTATATTAAAATAAAAAGGCCCGTGGCTAGTCGAGCGCTCAAGAATGAGCGCTCCAGAGACCAAGACGGCCGCTGGTTTGAATCGGAAAAAGGCTAGACAATAATTACAAGTTTAATCCGATTTTTTTTTCCCCACCATTTTTTAATGATAAATAAATAAATGGTTTCCTTATTATATCGTGAAAGAAATGAAGATTGCAGCCTACTCATTTGTATAAATGTAACAAAAAATTAATATACATACGGTACATTAAAAGAGTTGTTTCCTCTGTTAGGGGAAACCAATATTCTTTTTTTTTTAAAGAAGACAACAATCCAGTTTACGTCCCCTGCCCCAATAAGGTCGTCATACGTTTTTTTTTAGTTTTAATATTTTATTACAGTCCTAACCTTACTATTACCCAAGGGTAGATTTTACAAGTGGGCGCACGCCCAGGGCCCCCAATTCTGAGGGGCCCCAACCCTAATTTTTTTTTTTTAAATTTTTTATTTAACCCTCATTAATCCATACTGCATTATAACAGATATTTATTACATTTAGGACTTTAGGTTATACAACAAGTAGCCTAATATCAAAATATTTTTTAGGGATAACTTCCCTTTGAGACAAAAGTTTTTTACATTAGCCTATTAAAGTTTCAATATTGAAAATAAGAGACACAGTAACTATCAACTCTAATAAATTGAAAAGTCTTTATTAACTGCAATCATTCTATACACATTACAAATTAGTAAAAAGTGTTTAGTAGTGCAAAAAAAAATCCAATGTTGGAAAAAGTAGTCAGTTTCTGTAGCAATTTACTCACAGGAACTGATCCCCAGACCCCCTTCTGGATTAGGGGCCCCTATATTTGTTATATGACGTGGGCCTCAAAAAGTCTAAATTCTCCCCTGCCCTTACCCTATATCCAACTATGCACCAACCTTAGGACAATCAAGAGTTGCAATAATTCTTTATGAAGATATTTTTAACCTTAAAGCTTATCGATAATTACTTTTCTACAAGTCGGCCATCTTGGGGGGGGGGTACATAAACTTGAATCTTGCAAAAAAAAATAGCTACAGTTACGTTAAAAAAATAACAACACTTTTATTCATATTTTCAATATTTATCTAAAGCAGGGATTCCCAACGCTGTCGCCTGCGATCACCATGGTGCCCGTCGACTAATTTTTGTGTGTCCACCGCTATTTGACCACGAATTGAATGCAGCGGCCGGATCCCATTGATTTAGATTGTGAGTGGTTAGGCAAACAATTTTAGGCAGTTGTTTTCTTGTAAATCGGCCTCTTTAATTCCACCTTTTGTGCCAAATTAACATGGACGAACTTGAGTGCAATGCACACAGATGCACGAATTGAGTGCGTGGTGGGGATAGTTTATTGTCTAAATACAGGTGATACAATCCAGATTCTACCGTGTTTTGGCCATCTGCCTATATATTTTTGTCATTACGAAAAATATAGATGGTGCCCGCCACCCTACCAGTATTTTAGAATATGCTCTAGGGTACAAAAAGGTTGGAAATCCCTGATCTAAAGCTAGCCAATGGATGAGCGTTTTTTTTAAACACAAAAACATTAAAATATATTGGTAAAAAGGGGGGGGGGGCAGAGTTTAAATAAAAATGTTGAAATAAGCTGTAGGTTTTTACTGTCTTAAAAAAATTAATATATGCTGTTATCCTAAATATTATTAAATTAACTATCAGAAGATTGCATTTTTAACATTTCAGAAATCCTGTCGCCAAGACATTTTTTCTTCCTATATGTCAGATACCAAACTATGGTGAGGCTTCATCGGGTTGAAATAGTCATCCTCATAGTGTCTCCTACTGCCCCACCCATCTTTGGACCCTATTCTATCATGAGAAAGACTATTATTTATTATAACTTGGTTAAGTTTCCACTTAATAAAATCAGTTATTTGTATGATCCACTCCACTGAAGCAGCGCAATTGCACACTCATGGGAGTGATCAAAATCATAGCAAATATTAAAAATTATTTATTGGAAAAGATTATGATGCATGATGGGATAGATGCCCTCACCCACTTAAAATTTTTCGAAACCAATCCGAGTCTTTTTGAGTTCTCATTCCTGTTCTCGCCCCTGTTCTTGTTCTCATTCTCATATGATGCATGATGGGATATATTATGATGCATGATGGGATAGATGCCCCACCTACTTCAATTTTTTCAAAAAAAACACATCCAGGTCTTTTCAAGATGGCGGCCAAATTTCAATTTTTTATGGATGTTAAAGCTTTTAAAGCTCTATTATCCGGAATCTTATCCGGAATATTAGGATGTATGATGGGACATCTCATTCTCATTCTCGTTCATCGACAGAGTATTTTTCATGAATCAGAATTTTTTTGATTTTTTACCACAGTGCCACACCCACCCATGACATCACAGGACCTCAATATTTGGCACAATCATACTAGATGTATATGACATCATACCTGTAAATT
>PXIH01S0020011.1:0-11055 GCA_003024985.2 Euperipatoides rowelli
AATTTGTTCCAGAATTGTTAGAGCAGTTTATTACTGCACAACAACTTTACCCTCCTTTTTTTTTTCCATTTATTATTTAAAAAAAAAAAGATAGAAAGAAAACTTTCAAAATAAATAATTATGCCTATAGTGTTAGTAATTGCAGACGACAATTGAAACTTGCTGGGAATATGGCCACCAACACCTGCGCACAAAAAAAAATCACGGAAGTAGAATCAAATTGGCCACTCTGTATATTTCTGCTCTGTGATGTTGATATACATGTCATGTGATCGCTTCAAGAAAAAATCTCTGTGACCATTGTGTGGCAAGCACAGGAGTACAAACTTGCTTACTCCCTAATGGGTTAATGCACACCAACATTTTGTAAAATCATCCCACAATATATTATTTTTTTTTGTCTAAAGTAGAAAATTAGTTTTATCTAAAACATAAGAATTTTAAAATTTTTAGATTTTTGTTTTTTTTAGTTCTAAGATGGTTCTATTTAAAGATTTTGAATTGAGATTATCTATATAATTTTATAGTTATATGATTTTAAAATTCTGTCATTTTTTTTTCTTATTTTATTTGGGATTGAGTAAGTTACTTATTAAAAAGTATTGTGGCTATATCTACTTTTATCTGATCTAATAAAGTAGTAGAACTACAGTATTTTGATGCTGTTCTATAGAAAAATGTAGATGGTTAGCCCAACTTCAAACTACTTAGAGGAAAGTAGTATAATGAATGCTTAAATTAAATTTTTTTTTTAATTGGTATAATTTGTGTATGTAAAAGAACAGCTGATTTTTGTTTAGCCTATGTATTTTTTACTCTCATAATACAAACTTTTTTTTAAAAGTAAATGCCATGTTAGCATTATCTGATCAATCATGAGAGTGTAAATAGTGGATAAAATAATCTAATTCCATTATATGTGTGAATTAATGCTAATTATTTTAATATTGTTCTATTTTGTATGCTCTACTGCCTTTGTACATGCAAATTAATGCTAATTATTCAAGTTCTATTTTGTATGCACTAGTCCCTTTACACATGCAAATTTATGCTAATTATTCATATTGTCCTATTTTGTATGCACTACTCCCTTTAAGCAAATGAATGTTAATTATTCATATTTTATTTTGTTTGCACTAGCCTACTCCCTTTATACAAGCAATTGATGCTAATTATTCATATTGTATTTTGTATGCATTACTCCTTTATATATGCAAATTAATGCTAATTATTCATACTGTTCTATTTTGTATGCACTACTCTCTCTATACATGCCATGCAATTAATGCTAATTATTCATATTCTATTTTGTATGCATTACTCCCTTAATGCTAAATTTTCATATTGTTCTATTTTGTATGCACTACACTTTTTATACATGCAAATTAATGCTAATTATTCATATTGTTCTATTTGTATGTATTACTCCTTTATATATGCAAATTAATGCTAATTATTCATATTGTTCTATTTTGTATGCAGTACTCTATATATGCCATACAATTAATGCTAATTATTCATATTCTATTTTGTATGCATTACTTCCTTTATATATGCAAATTAATGCTAATTATTCATATTGTTATATTTTGTATGCACTACTCCATTTATACATGCAAATTCATGCTAACTATTCATATTGTTCTATTTTGTATGCTAATTATTCATGTTCTTTTTTGTATGCATGTTGCATTATTATTATATTAAGAACATGATCCATATGAATCTCCGTCACACTCAGTTGGAATGACCACTTCCATTAAAACTAGGTAGCCTATTTTAATCATTTGTTACATTGTTGGGGTGGTGGTCACCATTCTAGGATCAATGTCTCCCCGCCCCCTGTTTACGTTAGCTGCAGTCATTTTATTTTAATTTGGGGCTTTATATTCCAGTATTAAAAATTATATTCCAAAAGAAAAAAGAATTTTAACTTCAAATTCCTGTTTCTTATGAAAATGATAAGTACTTCTGATTGTCACCATTAAACTATATAAAAGTGGGATTATATAAACTCCTATGTTTTCTAAAAAATAATCGTGGCAACTGGCTATACATAAAAGGTATTGTATATCTAGGACAATAACCAAAGACACTGTCCATCTGCAATTAGGGTTCTTCATTATACTGTACATCTTTATATATTCAAATGTGTGATTTGTCAGCTACACAGCTAATCTTATACAGTACATATGTTACAAAATGGCCTAACTGACCATGTTTGGAAGTAGGAGATAAGTGAAAAGTCTATGCTTTCGTCTGAAAGTCTCCCTAAAGAAGGCTACTATCATTATTGTTGCATGGAGGGGAAGGATATATCTATCTTTGGAGTCTAAAAATGAAAGAAGGGCTTCTCTCCTGTCTTGGTAGTTCAAGATGAAAGATCTTTTCATGTTTCAGCAGGCTATAATATGAAAAGAGAAAGTAACGCAATGTCAGAAGAGTTCACAATATAAATTAAATGGCATACACTTAATTATTTTGGTTGAGTAAATATTATTATACCAGCTAGCCTTACCTCTCTTAGTTCAAAAGGCACTGGTTTAAATTCAATGCTTTTCTTGGAACACTAGCAGTATCATCATTTTCAGGACAGCAAACATATATTATGTAATAGTATATGGGAGTCAACTTATTTAATTTAGGCTACAGATGAAGTATAACAACAAGAAACAATACTTCTTATTTACGGTCTTTTCTCTTCAATTCTTAACCGAGCCTGTCTATAATCACTTAATATTAAAATAAGAAGCTTTTACTAAGATATCTCACTTTAATTATATAAAGCTGGTTTTATTAAAATTTATAAAATCTATTTTTTTTTTTTTCATTACCGATCATTAATGATCGTGGCCACTATAGCTACTGCAGGAATTATGTTCATCATGAAGCATTGACAAAATAATATTGTCGCTATTGCTCCACTGCAAAACAATGGGAACTGCTATTATGTTTGCTGACAAATAATTTGACTGCAAGTTTAATTTCCTAATAGAAAGTGTTGACTATATTTATTGAAACAACTTTCACAATAATACAGGTGGAACTGTGATTCTGTAGCAAAGAGAATAAAATACTCGAGAAATACTATCAGCTGCAACATTATAAAATATTGTCATATAGATGATATTAGTCGAGACTTGCAAAAGAGTCCACATCTGCATCTACAACTTAGTAATAAGTTATAACATAAGTAAGACTCTTAATTGCATTTGTGAGGTGTTTTATTAACAAAGACATGCACATATTCAAAATACAGTACGGTACATTAGTATTGAATAAATAATGATGCAGTCATGTGAGGCAATTAATATTTTATTAATTCATTAACGACCTAAGAGATGCAGTCTGTGATTGCAATTATTCCATCAAATAGTAACATTGTTATTACAGTCATACAAATAATGATTGAAACATTGCAGCTTTGATCCCACATAACCAACTCAAACCAAATATTGTCTAAATATGCAAATTTTAAAAATTTATATTAATTTTAATACAAATACTGAATTATAAAAAAAATTAAAGTTTAGCATCATTTGCTTGTAGCTTAGATTTGTAAATTTTTGGACTTATGTTTTTGTGAATATTATCGTAGAATGCCGATCAATTGGGCATACACATATCATTTTTCAGGAATGGGGTGGCGGCATCCTTGTTTGGTGCCATGCTAGTGTACCATAGATTTACTACAATGCCAAACTGCCACAGGCACACTTATTTGGCTATAGAACCAGAATTCTTTAAAATATTTTTTCAAAATGACACACTTATTTGGGCCTACTATTGAAAACTTTAGAAAATTATCTTGATAATTATGTTATGTCTGATACACAACTTCATAACCTACATCATACATATGAACATCATCATTAAATTTGGTTTGCACTTATTAATTTTTATTTGACTGTGAGTGTTCACATTTATCTTTGTGACATAAAACACATAAAAATAATGTAACAGCGTATTGACATCAGAATCCCAGATGATATGATAATTTATAGGGTGTATAGTAACATGGTAACACTAGATCCTCAACCTCAGATGACAACAAATTTATGGTGACAACAAATTTGTTGGACAATGGTGCACTTTATCTAACTTTGGCTGAGAAATAGGGTCAGCACACTTATTTGATGGGGCGCCCTTTGACCTCATTCTACAGTATTTTCATTGGTGCTAAATTTGATTTAAAATCTGGAATTCCTTAAAATTGGAGAACCCAAAGTTTTTCCATCACCTACAGCATGGTCTAATACCACTCAAAGACACCAGCATTATAAACATGGATATATGCAAACAACAGTATGTATAGTACAAGGTTTACATGTCTACAACTATTAATACTTTGCAATTTATTTGGATATGCTTTATCCAAATAAATTGCAAAGTATTTTTCCCAACCCTGTGTCCATGGGTATCATGCTGCCCGTCAACCAATTTGTGCGTGCCCACCGCTGTTTGACCATGAAACGAAAGTTTGTCCACATTAACTTGGCAGTGCCCGGGTCCCATTGATTTAGATTGTGATTGGTTAGACAACCAATTTTAGGCAGTTGTTTTCTTGTAAATTGACCTCTTTAATTCCACCTTTTATTCCAAGTTAACGCTGATGAACTTGAGTGCAATGCAGGCAGATGGCCGAATTGAGTAGTGGTGGGAATAGTTAGAGAATTGCCTAAATACAGGAGATACAATCCAGATTCTATTGTGTTTTTGACATCTGCGCATATATTTTCGTCATTATGGAAATATAGACAGTGACCGCCACCNNCGCCACCCCACCGATATTTTAGAATGTGCACTAGGGTACAAAAAGTTTGGGAACCCCTGCTTTAAAGGCTACTGTACACCAGTTCACATGTGCCCTAATTTATTACCCTAAAATAATTTCATATGCTTAAAAGCAGGTGTTAGTCTGCTAAACTTAATTTTAAAATATTAATCTGAAATTTGTTTTTTCTTTTAAAAAATGAGAACATTTTAATCTTGTAATTGTGTTTTGTTTTCAGTTTTTTTATTGTTAGATGAAATGTTGCAGGCTTAGCAGGATAGTATTACTGTAATCTGTGTACATTTAAAAGTTAGGTTTTTAAACTTAAATGATAAAGATTAATTACTTTGCTGATGTTCTGGTATGCATAATGTTATCAGACTGAGTTGCTATTTTAAAGCTTAATTGTTCATCTTGTAGATCAAAATATTTCAACACTTTAAAAATAGTTTTTTTTTTTAAAGATAAACTTGAATTGCCTACATTTTAAGATTATGATTTTAGTTAATTGGTTTTAATACTAAAATTTATTTGTTGTTTAAAATTGTTTAAATTCTTAAACTTTATTAGGTAACAAAGCTCATCTTTCCCAATGTCATCACTGTTAAAATTCCATAATAGACATTAACATTATGATGTAATAGTATATTGCATTTAATTAAGGTTGTCATTGGGTCTCTAAATTATTTACATTGCAATTTTAAATCAAGTCCAAGTGGCTGATGTATGAAGGAAGGTCCCAGAGAAAACTTAAATAATCTGGAAAATATCATACCCTTGAAAAAAATAACAATTTTGAAATGTTTTTAGAAAGTTTACCAGCACCCTTCCCTTAAGTTGTTTTATAGACTTGTAAAAATTCTTTCAAAATAAAATTCTTTTGAAGTCTGAAAAGAATTATTGACATGTTTTTTTGGAGGAACATTTAAATAGGATTTACTGGATATTCAGTATTGAGAATTTGAGGTGGCTAAATGTAGTTTTCCAATACAAGATGTATAATTTATTTAAGGTTATTTCCCTAAAAATATTTTTTTTCTTTCTATTTAATATTAACTGCAAACTCTTTATTGACAAAATACAAGAGAACTCTTTTATAGTTCTCTAATTGACTAAAAATATGATAGGTAATATATGTATTTTCTTAACACTAAGTATTACATATTACTATAAATAAAAGTTTTATTATGATTGATTGAGAATGCACAAAGTCTTTTTTTTTAAAGGCATTTTTCTTCATTGGTACTGGCAATGAAGGATCGTTTTATTCAAATAGTGCAACTGTATATAATATTTTAAGCCCTATTCTGTTTGAAAATGCTGGAAAGTTGATGATAATCAGTGTTGCTGGCAGAAGCTTAAGAGTAAGAATGTGTATAGGCTAAGGGGAAAAGAAGGGTTATAAAGAGGATTTTTATAGGGTTTATGTAAACTTTGGGTGTATACGTGTATATAGTATATAGGCTTCTGTATTATTATTAATGTTTATTATATTATAGAAAACGAATTACAAAAATATAGTGAAACAATATTATTTCATTAAAAAATGTATATTTTCCTTAAAATGTTTTAGTATTTTTATTTTGAGTTAAAAGTTTTAGTATTTTTGGCTCCATTTCCATATTTTTGGATGTATATCTTAGTATTTTGGGTTTTACTGTGTTGGCAGGTATGAATATACATGTTTTCTAGTCCAAACTAATGGATATGAAAACTTTTACATACAGTAGCCTACATTAATTTATAGGAACATAAATATAAAGATGAAAAAAATATATAAAGTGTGAAACAGAAATTCAAGTATGAAACAATAATTATACATAGATTAAGACATGTGATTAACTACATCCAAAAAATATTAAAAAATAATTTTTATATCTCTCAGTTTTACAATAAGGTATTTTAGAAAAATGATAAGATTCTCTTATCTCTCCCTGAAATCTCACCTGAGTTAACGGGAATAAGTAGGAGTAAGAAGAAATTTTTTAGCAAAAGAAAAGTGAGCTTCAGTTGTTCTAGATTCAAGTATAATTAAATCATCAATATGAGCTGAAATCAAACTAATAAAATCTTTTCCCATAATAATTCTTATGGCCCTATTTTGAACCTTTTCCAATTCATATATTTTCGTAATGGCGAGGTACCAAATTGGTGACAATATTCTAGAATTGGGCTAACAATTTATAAGGCATGTAAGCAATAACCATTGATCTTTTATTTGGATATGCTTTTCATTGCATATAAAACACATGCCTTTTTAGAAGCTATATAGAGATGATTTTATAAATGTGATGATCCCAATTAAGATCATAAAACTCACAAATATTTACTGAATGAATTTGAGATAATAGAGTTTCGCCATATAAAACTTTAGTTAAGGATTTTTGTTCCTAAAATCAAAATTAATTTCAGAACATTTAGAAATATTTAAAGGAAGGTGTAAGACAATTTGATCAGATGATGATCGAGGATTATCCATAATATCATCAGAAACAGAACAAGAAACAGTAATGTCATCTACAAATTTTAGAGTCACATGTAAATTAATTTCAATATCATTTACCAAAACAGCAAATAAAAAAAACAAATTGTTTTCTTTAATATAAGAAAGTCATTATCCATTTACAAGCTACATAAGGAACACCAATTTTAACCATACAAATCAACAAAACCGAGTGATCGACAATATTAAAGGCGTATTCAAAGTGTGTAATAAGAGTGCATACTGATTTATCCCTAATCTACAATTGAAGCAAATATTATCCAGAAAAATAGCCAAATAGCAATTAACTGATCTTCCCAGTAAACCACCAAATTGGTGGGGATCAAAATAGTATTTAATATGTGAATATACATAATTAAGTACAAATTTTTGTCATAAGTTATGGTGATCCCATGTGACCTCCCAATAGGAAATCATGAAAATTTTCAAAATTCCTGGGATTAATTTTTTTTGTAAGGAAGAGACAATAATGTCTGTTTGGATGAATATTATGTTTTTTTTTTTTAATATATTAAATATTTTTAATAATAATGTCATTTTTATTTTTATTGAAAAAATTTAAAACTTTTTTGTTTGGTTTAATTTTCTTGTTATTAATCAATTTCATTAGACTATCATTTTCTTGTAATTGTTTACAAGAAAATGATAGTCTAATTTCTTGTAATTGTTTTATATTATTTATATTGCTAAATTTAATGTCATTTAATGCATCATCCAGAATGCTTTGACTGTTACTAACATTAGGTGTATTTACCATACTAGTATTATTTTTATTATTTTTAGGAGTACTGGTAATTAGTAATTACCAACAATTGTTCGTTTTGTTTAAAATCTTGATAATGGTGTTTAAGCCCAATGGTTCCTAACAATTTTACATGTGAGGATCACTTTTCCAACTACAGTACATATAAGTAATAGACCCCAGCTCTCACACACACACACACAAAAAAAAAGATATGATTATTTATTAATCTTTTTTTTTTTTGTGTGTGTGTGTGGCACCAACTTATATGTAATATCACAATATCATAATCAATTGTTTTAGATTTTTGAATATAATTATATTCAATTAATGTGCACTAGTTATTGATTAGTTGCCGAATGACAAGGAAATTGTAAAGTAAAAGTAATGAAAAATAAAATATTCATATTGGTTTAAGACTGTAAAACTACATTCAAAACACAACTAATTACATTTGTTCATTCTTTTAACAAATTATTGCATATATTTATGCGGTCACTAAAAGCGAAGGATTTTTTAAAAAAATTGACAAATCAGCCAGGGACCCACTTATAATGTGCCACGGACCATAGGTTTGGGACCACTGCTCTAGACAAAGCATCTGCAACAAGATTTTTGTTTTTGGATTGATTTTTGACATCGTAATTAAGATTTGGAGTCCTAGACTCCAGCATGCTATATGGCAATGTGGATCTGTAATAGATGTCAACAAACAAAGGTTGTTATGGCTGGTTATCACCTTAAATTTAATTCTTTCTAAATATGGTCTGAAATATTAAATTCCCAAAACTATTACCAGACATTCATTTTCGGTAACATTCCATTTACAATCGAACCAATTTAGCGTTCTGCTGGCATAGGCTATGACTTTATTTTCTTTACCAGATTTTTGTGATTAAACTGCACCTATGCTTTCACTCACATCTAAATCAGAAAGAAAAAAGGTTTATTGAAGTCTGAATATTGCAAAATTGGTTCAGAAGTGAGTTTTGGCTTTATAAATCGATTGATTTTTAGCATTGAATTGTCCAATTAAATTTTTCTTTCTTTCTAATAATTCATTTAATGGTTTTATATAAGTGGAATAATTTTTAATGAATCTATAATAATAACTGGCCATCACCAGGAAATGGATATTTTTATAATTTGCAGGGGTAGAGTATGGGTTGATGGCAGCAGTTTTTCCTGGATTTGTTTTTATGCCTTTGGATAGAACCAAATGATCTAAAATAATTAACTCAGGCACAAAAATTGCCATATTTAGAGTAACATCAGAGTTATTTAAGGTTTGAAAAACCTTTTCAAGATCTACTATATGCTGTTCTAGGCTTTCGCTGGCAACAATTATGTCGTCTAAATAGGCAATGCAGCAGCATGTACCGATTAGCTTGCCTAGAACTTTTTGCATCATATGTATAAAAGTGTATGGTGCATTACATAGACTGAATGGCATTCATAGTTACTCATATTTGTTGTTATGAGTTACAAGTGCCAATTTTGAATATCTTTTAGGTCTATTTTTATCTGCCAATAATTAGATTGAGTGCCCATTAGTGAAAAAAAAAAGGTTTGTTGGCCAAAAATTCTAATGAATCATCTATTCTCAGAAATTGGTAGGCCCTATATTTCTTTAATTGTAATGGTGTTTAATTTACGATAAAGCAAAAACAACTTTTTTTTCTTGTTTTGAACTTTCTTTTTTTTCTACCAAAACAACCGGAGAAAAATAAAGACTGGTATTTTCTCTAATGATTTTCTCATCTAACCATATTTGTATTTGTTTGTCTATTTCTTTCTTTGAAATGGACTCATTTGATAAGGCCGGATGTTGATTGGCATAATGTGATTTAGGGTTATCTTGTGTTAAACCTTATATGTCCATCCAGATTGAGAGCTAAATAGAGTTGTATACTTATTAATTAGTAGAGAAATTTCATTGACTAGAGATTTTAATTCATGTAAAGCAGAAATTATGTTATCACTTTTCCGATTGTCTGGGTAAAAGTTTTTTTAGTATTCATTGTCTCCATTTCTTAAATTTTTAGATAAATTACTTGGAGTAGCATCTTTTATTTTAATATTAATAGAATTATACCCATTATTAAGATCTGTCTGGTGGTCTTCACGCTAATGGGAAGCTGTTTAGCTGGTGTATTGGCAGAACAGTTATTTCAGGTATCACTTGTGGTGGAACTTTGTTAAGGTATTATACGTCTTGATTTTCCTGATTAAGGACATCCCTTTTGCTTAACAGTTGCCTGGTTCTTTTCTAGCCAAATTAATTCTTCTCTCTGTAATTCTACTGTTTTATTTAATTATCAAAATCATTTGGTTAAACTATATCAGAGAAAACTTGGTGCATAAGCATGTCTGTCTGCCCATAATTATCGGAGTGTCAACAGGTGACAAAATTAAAAGGGTACTTTCCATAGAGGAGCAGAATGGAGTCACTTTCCTCCTTATTACCATCTTTCATACTACAGGCCTACTATCTCGCTATATTTCTTATAGTAGGCCTATAAGAAATTTTGATTTAATCAAATGAGACTTTTCCTCCAATAAATGGAAATCCTCCTTTAATTTTTTTCGTAAAGTGTTTTTTTAAATTTGTTATTAAAAAAATGAAATATTTTCTTCTGTATGGGATGATATTTCAAATTTTTAAATGGTTTTGAATTAAAATTAATAAACATAATAATAATAATGATACAGTATTATGATACTATTTTTAATTTTTTTTTTTGTTAATTATTCAGCTGTAACATTATTCAGGCAGTTCAATTGAATTAAAATTATTATGGTTAATATAGTCAGGGTTAAGCCTGACATGGTAAACTCTTTTATATGAAATGATGTCGACAAAATTAAAATGATTGAAACTGGTTAATAAAATCATAGACTACTTAAAACATATTTCCAAATAATTACTATTTATTTAATAGGTAAATGGAAGTCTCTATTACTTGAAAAAGTATAAATTTCTATTTTAACTTTGTTTTCTTTGTTTTGTACATACAGTAGGTTTAATATTATTCT
>PXIH01S0020013.1:0-18403 GCA_003024985.2 Euperipatoides rowelli
CCACCAGTAGGTTTAGAGGTAGACCTCAATAGGGTTAATGAATTCCATTCTACTTTGAATGGAATTCATTAACCCTAGAGTTTGAATATTATTTTTGTTATATTTTGTTTTATTTCAGATAATTTGATTACGTGAGTTTTTAGTTTGAATAATATAGAATATATAACAATAATAATTTATTCAAAGCTTTAAGCACAAGGCTTATACATATCAAGAAAACAATGTCAATTTACAAATAAAATACAAAACAGACACAACTACAATTACAAAAATCGAAACCAATGTACATGGTTATAAAACAAAAAATAAAAAAAATAGCAGAAACAGTCTCTCCTTATTCCCTCCCCACCCCCTCCCTCCCCTTTTTTGCTCTTCCCCTCATTCCTCCCTCCCTTCCCTTCTTTGTAGTTTCTCTAAAATTTGCAAAATAAAAATATTTTATTAAGTTGAGTTGTTATTCCACGACAAACAATAGTCCTCATGCAATTTTTTACATATTTATATGAAAATGGTCTCACAGACCCAAGCGGGTACTTAAGTTCAATATTTTCAAGCGGGTACTCTAGGAAGAAGTTTTGATATTTCTTCGCTTAATAATAATAATATATCTATAATTTTCTTTGAATCAAAAGGTGTTTTAAACAATTGTATCCATCATAACTGTTATAAAATAGTGAACAAATAAGATTGAGTTACTTATACAGTGGAACTTCTTTAATTCGAAACTGNATTAGAAACAAAGTGTCAAAAACCTTCAACTTTTTTTAAAATTCTTATTGAAAGGCGTGTACATGTCACGTCCGTAACAAAAGAATGGCTGAATTATTATTTTTGGACTCAGTAATCATGTAGGAATCCACAAAAAAAAATCATTTGATTATAAAATGATCAAGCAACCTCCATTGGATCACTTGAAAATGGATAGACCAAATTAAAAAAAAAAAATCAAACAGATTATTTTTAATTAATATTTTCGAAAATCACCAATAAAAAAATAAAAAGTCCAAAATTTCTTATATTAATCCTTATAGTGGCTTTTCTGTTTGACAGACATCTTTTTGTTTTGATTTTTAAAATCTCCATTAAATTTTGATTTTAAAAATAAGTTTATATGTTTTATATTTTTAAAAGGCCACCTTAAATTCAAAATTTGATAAATATGGTAGCCTATACAATTATCCCTGCATAAAATCAAATTTCATTATTTATTTTATTAATAATATGCATTGATGGCCCAATTTGATAGCCAAATGCATTTTTGTATTGAATTTTGCTGTTCTTTATAGTAATAAACCCAGTAATAATAAGTTATATGCAAAAAAATCATTAGATATTCATGTAAACCATTTTAAAATTATTTTTTCTAGGCTATATTATTTCTAATCGAAATTTAAAAAAAAAAAATAAGATTTTTGGTTTTTACTGTGGAGTGGTAGAATCCAAATTCTCTGAATTTAAGTGGAGTGGAAAGGGTTAATATATCAAAATCAATGTTTTTGTAATCATAATAGGGTTCCGAATTATAGCTGAGAAAATCTTTACGGATTGAAGATGGAGGAGAAATGGTAAAGTTAATTATATTATGATTACTATAAGTTGAAATAGACTAAATTCATTTGAGATATTGATAAGTTTGTAGCCAAAGTGGTTTTCACTATGTAGATGTTTGAGTCTGCCAATTAATGTTAGGCAAATTAAAATCACCAAGAAGAAAAAGTTATTGTATTTAGTTGAATTTTGCTTAAAGAAAAACAGGCCATTAGTGATCTTATATAAGAAAAGTGTGTTATTTCATCTGAGTTAGGAGGCTGGTATAAACAGCACATTAGGATAGTGCCAATAGGATCCAATGAGAATGATGACAGATAATTTCAGAGGGATGAGAAGGAATGTTAGGGGAGTCAAGGCAAAATTCGTCTTTGAAATAAATTATACCTCCTCCCTTTTTGTTAATTCTATCCTGTTTTATTGTATAATCATTTTGAATTTCATTATCCGATGTAGTCATGATTCAGTAATGAAAAATAGATCGGGTTGATTATGAAGAAAAAATAATTTTAGTTCTAGTATCTTATTTTTTAGATTTAATATTACCGGTAGTATAAAAATATTTAAACATTTAGAGACTTTTGATTAGTTTATTATGACTATTTATGGATTGAGGTGAAACAGTGTTTAAAGAGACATTGTGTTACGTTTTTTAGATTAGAGTTGGTATAGCAGGTAGGCTATATTCCACATTTAAAATGGTATTGTAGATTTTATCAGAGTTTTTTCCCCCATATAAATTTAAGTGAGTTACATCAGATTTAAATTCATTTATTATGGTGTATTTTGGATAAAAAATACATTATTATAGGAGTTAGATAATTCAATTTAATTATTTAGTAAATTAATTTCAATATTGAAATAATGAGTAGAGTGAAAATCCATTCTTGGAAGGAAAGGTATAATAAAGTTTGTAAACCAACTTTTATTAAAAAATTGAGCGAGATCATTGATATTACCGAAACGAGTAACGATAAATGTCATTTGAGCCCGCGGTTAATAGCACACAGTCAATGAAGTTAAAACCAGTAATAATGGAAGTACAGGAGTTTAGAATATAATGCATAGTAGCACCCGGAAGCATAGAAGTAATAGAATTATTGAGATAGCTGTGAATAAAATAAGATAGGGTTCTATTGTCCGTAGAAATGAATTTTCAAGTTTATATTAATAGAATTAATAAGATTAGAGTCAGATACTTCTTTGTTAGAGATCGTGGAATTATTATTTTTATTGATAGCTGTATTATAGGAAAATTGCTTATTTATAAAAATGATGTGCATTAAGGAATTCCATTGAGACGGTGTTAGAATCATTTAAATTTAAGCCAGCGCAGTTATCTAAGTGGAGACCAAGAGATCGGAGAAAAGAATTCAAAGATATCTCCAGATTAGATTCTATCCTAAAGCCCCAAAATAAAGTTGTCTGTCGATTAATGAATTAGATTTTCTTCAGAAATATCTTGAGATCACTAGCATCTACATCCCATATTGTATCTAAGCAACCTATAGTAGAAGTTAATACATTCAGACAATATATCTTTTATTATTTTATCGTTATGGAGGATTTGACTATCTGAGTTGGATCAGGGTTTGGTTTGATTCCGGCACAATTGAGTATTATTACAATGCTAAATACATTATTTTCCCGATGAGAAAAACAAATTTGAATAAAGCAACAAATTATTGCTCTCCAGTTGAGATCAGGAATAATGTAATAGATTACCGTAAATTATTTAGCATGTGGATTAATTAACCAACTTATCCAAGCGGGTATATATCCAGGCGATCAGTTGATTAGTGTAGGCCTACCAAAAATTTGATGAGATAAATGCACAATATAACAGAGAAGGATAATCCAGTCTTCAAAAATTCCAAGCTCCCTGTTAACATTATCAATAAAACCACACAGAAGATTGAAAATGACACCGTCACTTCTATCTATACAAATTATTATGAGGTTTATTTCAAATGAAATATGATACAAATGACATCATATCCAGTTAAAAACTGAGATGGACCTCTAGCCCCTGAGGATATGAGATCCATTTACAAGTTTAACAATAAAGTTTCAATAAAATGAATTTAAAAACATTATTTAAAATTACGTAATTGATTCATTTAATCTGGAAATCATCCTGGGAATCGTTGAGCTGGCAAATCTTTGTGTCCTTATGTACGAGATGAAATGTTTATTAGAGTTCCTGGTTTGATAGCTAGAATGATCCCGCCTTGTAGGTGGTAAATATTGTGGGAATTGCCTGAGAAACTTATGTGAATAAACTGTTATTATGAGCACATTTATCTTAAATTTATTATTGACAGAACAAGTGACAATCCTGTCAATACAGTACCTTCCAGCAAAGAGGGAGTATTTAAAAAATCATTAGTTTTATATTTTTAAATTATCAACGTAAATTTGTACAGTATATTTATTAAAACCAATTTTTTTCAAATTCATGAATATAAATATTAAATGCTCTACAAAGTGTTAAAATATTTATTACATCACAGTATCCTGAATCATTCATATTGTTTATATAGTGTGAAACTGAATTAAGTTACAAATAAACTTCTGTCGCAATTGTTACTAGGAAATTGTAGTTGATAGTTTTATCCCAGCTTTGTATGTACTATACGATAGCCAAAGTGAAAATGGGTAAATCCCCTTTCATGGCTAATAATGTTGACAGTTAAAAACTCTACAAAGACCGACAGACTACTGAACCTCCGAGTCGTTATAAAAAAAGCTGGAAAAAAATCAATAGTATAAAACCTCTAAGCATATTAAAACTACCAATCACACATTTTTTACGAATAGCTAGTGAAAATAAAAAAATAAAAATGAGTGAATCGGCTTACCAGTCCATGACAAGCCTTCTTAGTTTAGTTTATTCAAGTTAACTTATTTTTAACATACTGTAGTTGGATAAATCTACGCTTACTGTATATTACAAAACAAAAATTCAAAATCATCATGATACTTAAAAGCCAATGTAAATAGGACACGTTCGAATGTTTTCAGAATCACGTGGCGTGAGTTTGCTGGCTTTAGGCCCAATCTCCAAAAATTGCGCAAATTGGAATATTTACTTAAATACGAACTCAATTACAGCTAATTTAAATTAATAATATTAAACATTAAAACTGTTGTTAGATTTAATAAATAAAAACATAAATTAAAAAATATTCCCTAGACAGCTGATCGTTTATGATTATCTTTAGGATATTTTATTAAAAGCTTTCTTTACTAGCCTACAAAGACAGAATTAAAACACAACTGATAAGACTACAACAAATCAGCATTACTATATTAATGATTAATACTAAGTGAATAATAAACATTAAAAAAAATAGTTGTTTTATAAAAATAAAATGGAGACAATGACCAGACAAAATTGAAAACATTAAAACAATAAGAAAAAGTAGATTTCCTTTACACAACACCATTTGAAGCTTACAAACTAAATGATAAATGTAAAATTATAATAAATGTACTTCCTTACTTTTGTACTTCTGCCATTTAGATATATTTTTTTCGGAAAATTAAATGGTCACGAAAAATAAGTTTACGTTTACGAGATCTACTTCTTAAAATGGCTAAATAACGCATAAGGGCACGTGTGATGACGTAACTCGCGATTATACTCCGTAGTTAAATTTTTATCTAATACATTTAAGTAGTTTGTACTATATTATTTTATATCATAAATATTTTATGTAGAATTTTTTAATTATAACAGAATAGCTTTAGATTAACAGTTTTCACAAAATGGATGATGTCATCAAACTATGTCAAGATGGCGGGTATTAGAGGTGAGTTTCTGAAACATTTAAAAACACATTTGCATTATTATTTATCTCCTAGAAGTGTTTACCTTAATTTTTTTGAACAACAGATATGATTTTTTAAATACAGTATTTCTTTATTAATCAAAACAATAATTAAATAAGCTGCTAGCTGCTAAAATTCCTTTTAAAAATTGGTTTCAATAATATTGTGATTGAACTTGTTAAAAAGAAAAAAAAATTCGATAGGCTAATGCATGGTCATTGTTATGTTATTACCATGGAGTCTAAACTCGTTATAAAGAAATCCAGCATAAAAAGAACTTGAATTTATGCCCCAATAAACAATCCTATATAGATTTTCACAGGATACAACAAATAACTGGGCGCGTTTCTTTGTTGATTTGGTTATGTATTCATAAAAAATTTAACATTGTCGTAATTTTTATATATAATTTTAGATCACTTCTTAAATTTATAGCATTAAAGAATGACTTGAAAAGATAACATTTTTTAACCTTGAAAAATAGTGCAAAGTTATCTCTTCTCTATCTTATACCCAAACTGTGGGTAATAAAAGTTATTTCTTCCACAGGTTGCAGAAGCTTATCAGTTTATCATCACTAAAGACGATTATAGTTTTTCTCAGCTAATTACTGCTTTAAAATCAAACACGCACAGATCATCTAGAGTTGAAAGATGGTTCCCCTGGGGATTCAGTCAAATAAAATATTCCAGACATAGCCTACTTAAGGCTATATTAGCCGAAATTTCTACATTTAAAAATAACAAGATTATGTTCATCAAATAGGCATTGATCAAGTTTTTAGTATTTATCTATATGTACCAGATTCTGTAATTAACTCGTCAAATCATTGTTGGCAAAGGATAGTTGTTTTTATCCACAAAATATTTTTTTCCATGGAAGTCCACAATATCTTCATTACTGTAGTTCTACAGGTTTTCTATTCAGGGCAGTCCATATTTTTTATAGCATCAGAAGCCTGTACCAACAGTTTCATCACTAGCAGCAGTATTGGTAGCTTCCAATCTTCTAAATCAATCAGAAAAAAATGCTATTATAAACTTCAAGGAATAAACAACATTAATTAGAGAATTTTTCCCTTCACCCTATGAAAAGGCCTATTCATTAATTAACAATATAATCAATGGACAATTACAAATGCCCTCTCCAGAGTCAATTCAATCTTCATCTCGGAGGCATTAGCTATAAGTATAGCTGCATAGACAAGATAAAGATTACAGAATCTTCAAATAATTTATTTTCTCAGATTGCAGTTCCACTTAACGGATCTACATTGTCTTCGTCAAAAAGGAAAATAATGGATCGGGCTTCATCCACCAAACTTCCATTAAATGGTAAATCATTCAAAAAAAAATCACCAACAATGATACCGAAACAGGTAGATTTATTGTGTAATGCTGAACCTGTCGTAGTCTTGAAAGTGCTTACTCCTGAGGAACAGGCACTTGCGCAAAGGAGTGTTTCAGCTTTTAAAGCTAGAATACCAAATAGCACGGAAGGTTGGAGTACTGATGATAGTAATCTTGAGGATAGGCTTTCTTTGAGGACGTTGCAAAAAAAGTCAAAAAGTAGATATAAAGATATTGATAGTGATGAAGATTTTGATCACTTTTCAAATGCCTCAAATCGTAAAAACAAAAAATCTTCTAGAATATCTAGGCGGCAGGACTCTTCCAGTTCTGATTCTAGTTATGAAAAAGGTAAAAGTAAGAAACGTAGAATATCGGACAAAGACAGGCGGCCTCGAAAATTTTTTGAAGCTAGAAATTTTTCATCATCACAAAAAGAAAGAATAAAAAAACAAAAAAGGTATTCCAGTAGTTATCAGGAATCACCATATAGTGAAGATGACGAAAGTAGACCACCGACTCCTGTTGAAGATTTATTACCAAAGAATAAAGTAAGAAAGGATAAAAAACCAAAAAAGACATATGATCATACAAATATTGAAGAACTCATGGAAACAGCTACATTTAAACGTTTTCATAATTCAATAGATACTGTTTTAGAAAGTGCCGAGGAATATAATCTTGCTGCAGAAGCAGATGAAGATGGTGAGGATGGGGAGATTGCTACTGAATCTGATGCCCTTATTCCTAAAATGCTTATTGCAGAAATGGCTACTGAAGCAGCAAAGTTAAAATCTATGGAAGTTACTCGAAATGTTCCACATGGAAAACTTGTGAAATTAATTACATTATTAGAACGGAACATTAAAGATGGATCAAAATTACTGCCTAATTTAAACCAGGATGATGAAGATGAAGATGAAAGGAAAATATGGAAACAGCTGACTATGGAAAGAATTTCTAGGAGTACAGATGCAGCTCTTACTGTAATGTATGTAATGACATCACCAGGTATGCCAAAGCAAGTGTATATAGAAGATGTTATTGAACGTGTTATTGCCTTTACAAAATTTCATTTACAAAATAATATCTATCCTGAATTTGATCCTGTCTACAAAGTTGATCCTGAGAGCAAAGATGGTTACAGTGGTAGTATTAAATTAAAACGTGCACGAGCTGGGGCAGTCAAAGCAAAATCTATTATTTCCCTTTATAACAAATTGAGTAATATTGTAGGACTGTTGGCTGAATTACTTGAGATTCAGATATTAACAGATACCACAGTTTTGCAGATATCAACTTTAGGAGTTCCCCCTTTTTTTGTTGAAAATGTTAGTGAGCTGCAACTGGGATCTCTACGTTTGGTTACTTGTATTTTTTCAAGATACGAGAAACATAGACAATTAATTCTGGAAGATATATTTGCTTCTTTAGCTCGATTGCCAACCAGTAAGAGAAGTCTTCGGAATTATCGTTTAAATTCTGAACAAAATATTCAGATGGTGACTGCATTAGTTTTGCAATTAATACAATGTGTCATCACATTACCTAAAATGGAAAAATTGGATCCTCCATCGCCACAGCCAATTTCAGATAAAGATAAAACTAAAGATAAAATTAAAAAAAAGGTGGATAAGGATGTTTTGATGGTGACATCATATGAAAATGCAATGAGAACAGCATTAAATTTTCTGTCTGTCTTTCTAAAGAAATGTGGTAGCAAGTCTGAAGAAGATTACCGACCTTTATTTGAAAATTTTATTCAAGATCTGTTAACAACTGTAAATAAACCTGAATGGCCAGCATCTGAGTTAATTCTCAGTTTATTAGGGAGATTATTGGTACAAAATTTTAGTAACAAATCAATTGACATGTCCTTGCGTGTAGCTTCTATTGATTATTTAGGTGTTGTTGCTGCAAGGTTACGGAAAGATGCAATATCCAGTCAGCTAGATCAAGAGTCCATTGATGTGATTATAGAACAGGTTTCTTCATCTGAAGAAACAAAGGGGCGAAAATCTTCCAGTATTGAAGGTATCGATAAAACACAAATCTTACAACGAGCACTGCTCGATTATTTAGCATGTAATGCTCAAAATGATCCAGCGTTAGTATTTGCCAGGCAGTTTTACATTGCTCAATGGTTTCGTGATATAACAATTGAAGTAGAAAAAACAATAAAAAAACCAAACACAAAAAAAGATAAAGATCGAGATAAAGACCGAGGAGAAAAAGAACCAGATGAAAAGCTAGAAAGAAGTAGATCTCATAGAGAAAGACATAGAAATAAGAATAAAGGCAAACATAAAGAAAAAGATTCATCAGAAGAAGATAGTGAAGATGAAGTTGATTGTACTGAAGATAATAAAACAAGGGAAGCTTTAGAAAATGCAGAACGTAAAAAAGAATTTTTTCTGTCTATGATTAACCCGGATACTAAACTTAATATAAGGCAAAGTCAAAACAGATTAGATTATGACAATGCTAGTTTAGTTGCAAGGTATCTTGCATCAAAACGGCCTTTTTCACAAAGTTTTGACATTTATTTATCACAAATTCTTCGGGTTTTGAATGAAACTGCAGTAGCAGTGCGAACGAAGGCAATGAAGTGCCTAACTAGTGTAGTTGAAGCAGATCCAGGCATTTTGGCGAGGGTTGATATGCAAAGTGGTGTACATGGCAGATTTCTAGATCAATCGACCAGTGTGCGGGAGGCAGCTGTAGAATTAGTTGGCAAATTTGTGCTGATCCGTCCAGAACTAACTCAGCAATATTATGATATGCTAATAGAAAGAATATTGGATACTGGAATAAGTGTGAGAAAAAGAGTAATTAAAATATTACGTGATATTTGTATAGAACAACCAGAATTTAAAAAAATTACAGAAATTTGTGTAAAAATGATACGCAGGGTCAATGATGAAGAAGGCATAAAAAAATTAATCAATGAAGTTTTCCAGAGTATGTGGTTTACACCAAACAAAGAAAAAGATTCCAAATCTCTTCTTAGAAAGGTAGTAAATATTACTGATGTGGTTGCTGCTTGTAAAGATACAGGGCTTGAATGGTTTGAGCAATTACTGGAAAACTTACTGAAAAAGGAAGATGACCCTTCGTATAAACAAGTTTTGAAGGCATGCAAACAAATAGTTAACTGTTTGGTAGAAAATGTTTTGAGGCTTGAGGAAAACAGTGCAGAAGCGCAGGGAAGTCAAATAACCAGTAATCAAAGATTAGTGGCTTGTTTTTCCACACTGTTTTTATTCAGTAAAATTAAGCCTGATCTAATGGTACAGCATGCAACAACCTTGCAGCCTTATTTAAATATCAAGTGCAGTACTCATGCTGATTATCTAGTTCTGCATAATGTAACAAGAATTTTAGAATTAGTTGTACCTCTTATGGACCATCCGAGTGAAACATTCCTGGCACAGCTTGAAGAAGATATGATGAAACTTATCATTAAACATGGAATGCTGGTTCTTCAGAGCTGTGTAAGCTGCCTTGGTGCCGTTGTAAATACTGTAACACAGAATTATAACTTGGTGCGAGATTGTTTTCAGAAATTTTTTTGTGTATTAACAAGGCTAATGTTAGAGCATAAGCAAGATCCTAAAAATCCCACCGTTGTTTCCAATCGACCGACCTTGCTTCGATCACTTTTCACTGTAGGTTTGCTATCTAAGAACTTTGATTTTGATAGCATGGAGCCTATTCAAACAAATGTGACGATAAGAGATAATATTGTGACAATAAGAGATAAGGTTTTTGAAGTGATTTCCTATTTCCTAAACCACGAAGATGAGGAGGTGCGATATAAATCCCTAACTGGATTAGGGTTCTTCTGCATAAGACATTATGACTATATGCTAGGTACAAAAGTGAAAGTTTTGTATAATTCTATACTTTCAAATGATAATGCTTCTGTGAAGTTGAAGTGTCAGGTACTAAAAAATATACAGTTATATCTGGATGAAGAAGAAACAAAAATGATCAAACAAGATTCTGAATGGGCCAAATTAAGTAAAACTCAGGACTTGAAAGAAATGGGAGATGTTACTTCTGGGATGAGTAGTGCTGTAATCCAGGTGTATTTGAAACAGATTCTAGATTCATTTTTTCATTCTCAAGTAACAGTAAGATTGTCTGCATTACAAGTGATTAATCTCATTTTACGGCAGGGATTAGTTCATCCTGTTCAGTGTGTTCCTTATTTAATATCGATGGGAACAGATACTGAAGTTGCAGTACGTGTTAAAGCTGATCAACAAATTCAAGAAATTGACAAAAAGTATGCTGGATTCATTCATATGAAAGCATTGCAAGGTGTAAAAATGTCATATAAGCTTCAGCAATTAATTCAGCATGAGACTAAAGAACCTATTCGCGGGTTTCGTTGTCAAGACAACCCCGGCGGATTGAATGCTTTTCTTTACTCATTGGTTCGGAGTAATAGGCAACATAGGCGAGCCCTAATATTGAATTTGCTCAGGCTGTTTGATGAACAGGCCAAAACACCATTGACTGAACTTTTGTACATAGCAGATAATTTGTCTTATTTTCCTTATCAGACTCAGGATGAGGCACTTTTTATTATACATCATATAGATCTTATTGTTTCAGTCTCTGGCTCCAATTTACTCCAGTCTTTCCGAGAGGCTCTTGTACACGTAGAAACTAATGAAACTGAAATTAAGAATGAAAAAACAAAAAATATCTATGAGGAAGAAGATGAAGATGTAGATACGTTACTAGAAAAAATTCCAGAAGATGCAACAGTGCTTTTTGAATGTCTTGAAGCATCCCAAAGCTGTATATTATTGCTTATATTAAAACAACATTTAAAAGATATGTATGGATTCACTGACAATAAAATTCATAATTATTCGCCTTCAGAATCTGCTAAAATCTATGAAAAATCCTTGAATCGAAAGCCAAATGTCCGATTTAAACCTATTGCTGTTATAGATCATCTAAAGAAGGAAGCTCCTTCAACTATTAAATTGACTGATAAAGAGAAAAAGAAACTCATCGAGCAATATCTTGAATTTAAACAGTTGATGTTAAGTATTGATCCTGATGAGGAAGATGATGACAGTGATATAGAAATACTTCGGCTCAGAAATCTTCGTAAGCAACAAAATCCTGGTGCAGAAGAAGAGGGAGCAGATGGAGAAAAAGGAACCGGGGATGGTACTGAAGGAGATGCTGATAAAACACCTTCTAAGGACAATATGTCTAGGTCATCACATTTTACTTCAAAATTATCTAGGTCATCTATTAGGAGAAGAGAAAGAACGAGAACTACACCTAAACCTAAAGAGAAACCTAAAAAGAAGCCTAAAAAAAAGAGACGTTTAAATGACAGCAATGATGATGATAGTGACGATGATCCAGATTTTCTGCTCTAGAGTTGATCATAAGTGACAATACATATTGTACAGTAAGCACTATTTTTATAATATCCATGTGGATGCATTTGTAAACTACACTTCAGTTGTAAGTTTATTTTCAAATATAAAAGGATTTTTTTAAAAACAAACAAAAAAAAAAACTTTGTCTACATTGTGTATGTAAATTGAGAAGATGGACTTCTCCAAATTTGTACAGTTTACATGTAATAAAATTTTTATACAAGATCTTCATAATTTTTAAATCCAGAAAAACATTTTCTTATTTTTTAATATCTTGATAACTGTGGTTTGGGTTTTGTTTCATAAAAATGTATAGAAAGGGGAAGTTATCCCAAGTGTAGGGTTTTTTTTTTTCATTCATTGTATCTGCAGGCATTTGTACAGTTATAAATTGCACACATATTTTAAAGATGTTTATAGTTTTATAATTAAAGGTCTGCAGGTTAAAATGTAATTTATTCTCCCAGAGAAAAAAAAATGTCACTCATTCCATTTGTATTTATTGGTGGTTGCCACGTTTCTTGATGGTTACCATGCTTATTTACTTATTTTGTATTTACGTCAACATCATGACTTTCATACATTAAAATTGTTTTATAAAGAACTTTTATTTTGTTCTGTCCATTGGAGTTCCTTATAATGAGTTTTTATTGTATTATTTATTTATAAAGAAAAACAACAGTACATATAAGTTACACATAGGCTCTAGGGGCAAGCAAAATTAGCATTAATGATGAAAACGAAATGTATAGTATAAAGGTGACCAAAATATAAAAGCTTCAGTAATTGAACTTTACCCCATCAAACTTTAGACAATTCAAATCATGAAATAAAACAAATTTTTATAGATAATGCGATTTTTTTAATTAAGTATGCTAAATAATTTTTTTTTTCAATGGTTAGATAAAATACCACCATTTCTTTAATTTTCTTCTAATTATTTCTTATTCAATGATTTGCTTTTTTTTTTCTTTCATTATTGTCCTGCTAATTTTAATAAGTAGACCAATTATTTTTTTCTTGCTAATAAAATTAAAAAAAGAAGATTAAGGGGTTATGGGCATTTAGGTCACCAAGGGTTGTCTAAATCATTAGAGGAGTTAAGAGTTTTTAAAAGGAGTCTGGAGGAATGTAATGAAAAGATTAATGAAATTAAGATTGAAATGAAAATTTTAGGTAGGCAAGTTAAAATAGTGGTTAAGTTAGTGGAAAATATACAAAAAGGAGTAGTAGTGATGGAGAAAAAATGACGAGTAAAATATAGATAATTTAAGGATTGAGAAAGTAAAATATTGGATGGTGATATGGAGAAGTTAAAAGTGGAATGAGGATTGAAAGTTTAAGTGAATTATTGGAGGAAAGAGTAGAAAGGGGGAGTGAGATTATGGTGGGGTGGGTTTGAAAATAATTTAAATGAAGTTAGTATGGAAGAAAGGATGAAGTGGGAGGAATATTTTGATAATTTTGACATTGTTAATGACAGTATAGATTTGGAGAATTTTGTAGTCAATAGGTTAGTGAAAATGATGGATCTAATTATAAAGGACAGGGAGGTGCAACTATTAAAAGGAATGATGCTAGGCTAATTAATGTAGAGAGTAACAAAGAGTATAAGGATATTAAAAAGGAAATGTTGATTGGGGACTTGTGTATTTAGGGTTCGGAGGATAGATGGATCATGGAAGAGATGCAAAAATTTTCTGGGGGTGGATGGGCTAAGATATAAAGAAAAATGTAAGAGAGGAAAACATATTGGCTTTAGTGGGGATTAATGAATAAGGTTGAGGAAAGATAATTTTTTTAAAAGATAGCTAAATTGATTAAGTGCTAAAAGCTTAGGTAATGAAATTATGGTAAATGTTAACCACTAGAATATTTACCAATATTAATTTAGACTGCGTTCAAACAGCTTGTCACTTTTCATACAGTTAAGAATATTATTAATATCACTCTTCTATTTTGGCCTCTTTGTAGATCTAAAGCCTCTCCATTAATAAAGTTTTTGTTATCTGTAAAACTTCCATGTATTTTATTGTTAAGGTTATAACAGAAATAATAATAATAGGGATCTTACCTAAATATGATAAAGAGATATTGAATTATAAAATCAAAACAATTAGTATGAAAATGGATATTTTAATGGATACATGAAAAGGAATGTATTTGAAGGGGTAAAAAGAAGACTACCTGGGTTAATGTTTGCAGAGAATGAAGATTGCATGGTTGGTAGCCTACTTGTGTAGGCAGTGGAAAAAGAACTTAGGTTCGATTTCAATATGGAGAAATTTAAGGTGCTTTGGGTAAATAATAGGGAAGATAATACAGTAAGTAGGCTATATGTTGAACAAAGAGGAATTGGATGAGGTTAAACAATATGAATATTTGGGGATTATGTTAAATAGTGAGGGTGGCATTTGAATGATTGGGAACTCTCCTAAAATGTTTTAAATAATTGTTAATTTTGTACTATATATTTTAATTACTTAACTGTTGTAATGAGACCTGTTTCCATTCCTTGAGCTAAGATCATAGTTTCTAACCTTTTGTATCTTTGAATTAATAAATAATAAACTAAAATCAAAGATAAAAAAAGAAATTTG
This sequence comes from Euperipatoides rowelli, assembly GCA_003024985.2. Taxonomy (NCBI): domain Eukaryota; kingdom Metazoa; phylum Onychophora; class Udeonychophora; order Euonychophora; family Peripatopsidae; genus Euperipatoides; species Euperipatoides rowelli. The sequence goes on from PXIH01S0020013.1 coordinate 14,746, forward strand.
GGTTTAATTAAAAGAGTTAGCATGTATTGAGATTAAATATGAAGTTGTTAGAATTTTATGGAAGTCATTAGCTGTTCCGAATGCTATGTACGGATGTGATGTGTTGGTGTTATCAGATAAAGTAAAATAGGAATTGGAAAGGAGTAGGACACAGAGGGAAATGGGAAGGTATGCTTTGGGTGGACTTATTTTTATAGCCTAGAAGCTATTCAAGGTGAAATGTGGTGGAGCCTATTTGAGGATATTGAAGCAAAAGAAAAATTAAAGAAATTTGGGGAAAGCAGTTAATGGGTGAAAATAGGGTATTTAAATGAGATTTTAGGAATGGTATGAGATCAAGGAAATCAAAATGGTAAATAAAGAGTTACCATTGGCAAAAAAAAATTGGACAAAGATAGAATGGGTTACTATTTATGTTTATGGGTTCTACTAGAGGGATTAGATTATAATGTATGGAGTAAACTAGTAGATACATTAGTAAAACAGGAAGGTGGTTTTAAGGGGTTTGTGAAAATAAAACAATTATTTAAAACTAAGTAGTATTAGAGAGGAAGGCAACTTGTACGGTAATGAATTATTGTTTCAGGCTAGATTGGAAAGTCTTAAAATAATTATAATTAAAAGATTTGAAAATGATGGCTAGATGATTTGTAAAATTGGTGAAGAAAATTTGGAATTAATTCATTGTAGTGGATTGGAGATGGAGAGAGAGCTAGGATTGTAGAGGGAAGAAATAAAGAGTTTACTGGTGTAGTGTGAGAGGAGAGTTATAATTGTTGTGGTTGGATAGGAATTTTGCTGAGTTTTTTTTTATGGTGCTAGCTTTCTGATAAATAACTCCGGAGTTAAGGGGAAGCCAAATGATATTGTATCATATTGTACATATTTTTATTTTATAATATAGCCTACCGTAGCTAATTCATTTACTCATTGATTAGGAATCAAAACGTGAATCTCAACTTTCAAGTGCAAACTTATTGAAGCCAAAATTAAGTTTAACACCATAATTGTGGAGCACAGGAATGGAAAAAATATAAAGCTAGGTAAAAGCTCAAATATTTTAAGGAGCCATTTTTTTTGTGTGACTTTTATTAGCACAGTGCTCAAAATTTGTATGAATGGGTAGGATGGGTTAGTGGTGTAAATTTTTACAAACTTCTGCTGCTATGTAAAATACTTCAAATATAAATCGAAGGGAAGAAGGTAAAATGGTTAAATTTCTTCCACGATTAAGTACTATATGAATTGGGGTTAAACTATTCATTAGATTTTTAAAATATTAACTGAAAAGAATAAATTGAGAATATAAAAACTGTTTAAAGTATTAAAATTTAATTTAAGAAAAACAGTAAACCATAACTTTGTAGGCCTATAAAATCAACTAATGCCAAGTACAGGAACTAATTAAAGCAAAAACAAAACAAAAAACTTTTGTTTTCCTTGTTTTAATTTGATCATGGCTTTGGACCAGAGCATTCTATATTCCCTTCTGATTTAGCAATAATCCATCTTGATTCATAAAATGTCCCACATTATCAGGCATGTATTATGGATAGGGCAAACAGGGCATTGGTACTTAAAATATTTGTTTTGGTTTTATTTCATTTTTATTATTATTTACTAATTAATTACTAATCAGCTGTAATCAATATTTTGATTCCTAACATATTGAATAGAGTTAACCCAAAAAAACTAAAAGATACAAAAGCTATCCTATCTTTCTTGTGCTGTCTGACCCTGATGTGAATACTTAGGTTGATCTACGCTCGAATCAGTATATAGTTTGTGTTTGTCATATAGTTAGGCCATTTGCATTAATTATGCTGTCAGTAGAAAAAGTTGTATAGTTGTATGTTATTTATAATTTTTTATAACCTTATGAATTATTATCATGAATGAGGAAAGAAGATGTTAAGTGATGTGGAATTTAGAAAATATACATGGAAGTACACAGCCATGATTAATTAGTAGGCTACTACTTATTATAATAAGCTTTTTCTTTAAACAAAAATTGATACTTTGGTTGAAATTCTTATTTATTTGTAGCAATTTGAAACAATTCTTACACCATTCATTATTATTTCATCTCAATGAGGTTCTCTGATTGTTAGGGCCCACTTGATACTAATCTAAGATTAACATGAGAATGGCAAAACATTTCTGCCCAGGGCGTCGGCCGCCTTAAATATGTCTGCATATTGCAGATCTAAAGTCTAGTTTTTAAGGCAGGCTGTTATTTCTAATCACCATGGCAATCCGACATCTTATTATTGCAGTTTATGAACAGGCAATTTTCACAGAACATCATTCACTCTGGATCTCTTTATACATGACTATATTGAAATTGTCATATAAATTATAATGGCCTGAATTATTAGAGATAATTAAAAGAAATAAGTCAAATAGGCTATACAGTATGTTTGATGACCCTGTCAAAATTTTTCATAAACATCTTTTTTATTTTGTAATCTAAAATGGTAGTAATAGTCTACTTGGTTAAACTTTCAAAAATTTAGTAGATTGAAGTGCAGTATATACTGTGCTTGTGTATGGTTTTATCTTATATCCCTTAAACAGTATACTACACAAGCATACATTAATTAATTAGGTCAATTATAAAACTATACAATTATGAATTATGGGCTTAAATTACTTTAAAAATTCCGTTCTTTCGATTTTATAAAATTAGTAGGCTAGGCTAGCAAATATAGGCTAATGTATGCAATCTGAAAAGTGATTAAAACATAATTTTTGTAAAAACATCACACAACTTCAAAGAATATTTTAGTTTTCATATGACTCAGTATTTTTCAGTTAGACCAAAAAGTGCCTTATCAACAGTACCCTTGTTCATACTTCAAAAATAAATACAATATATAGGCTAAAACAGATACTGTATATTACAGTGAGTAGCCTATATTCCTTCAAAAAAAATTAAACAAAATAAGAAATTTATGTCCATACTTTAAGATAAATTTGATTAAATTTATTAGTGAAAATAACAATGAGAGCAACAAAAATGCTAAAGCAACAGAAAACTAGTTCAAACAGGTAATGATCAATGATTTGAACTAATGGCTTTTGGAATTCTGTCACTGACTGTTGTGAGATGCAATACTCTCAGATAGAAGTCTAAGACTTAAGGGATGCACTGATTTTCCATAAACACAGTATCCTTATTTATACCAACATTCTGTCCTTGCTAGGCATTCATTTTTTGTCAGCTATCTCTCAACGGCTCACTCCTCAAAGGTGAGTTATTCGCTTTTGAACGATGACTTTTCAGAATTTCTGTACAATGACTTTTCAGATTTGATATTTTGTTAGTTGGCTCATTCTAGTTAAAATACTATATTTTTAATATTGAATTAATGTTAGTGTTTTTTTAAAAGCTTAATTACGTAAAAGGTTTTCCACCTAGTAAAGGAGACATACACTCAGTTAACTTTTAAGAACAGGATGATGACATTTTTTTAAATTGTTTTAAATGATAAATGCATAATTGTGTTGTAAATTTATAAATTTGATTAACTTCCTAGGTTTTATTTACCATTATTTATTTATAATTTAACTGTCAGTCTGTCATACACATTAGGGTGCATCATCCGCCCCATGTTTTAAATTTTTTTATCAAAATTGCTTGTCCCTATGTTATTTT
>PXIH01S0020021.1:0-13707 GCA_003024985.2 Euperipatoides rowelli
TCTTCATATGTAAAGTTATTATGAGTTGGTTCTTATAAAGTGCCTCTTCCTGTCTCCGGCTTAACCATTTTTAAAACCCAGGCTACAGTGGCACATATTTACATTTTCTAGCTCAGAAGCATAAGCAAAGATCTTCATCTGTAAAGTTATTCCGAGTTGGTTCTTATAAAGTGTCTCTTCCCATCTCCAGCTTAACCATCTTTAAGACCCAGGCTACAGTGGCACATATTTACAGTCTTCTAGCTCAGAAGCATAAGCAAAGATCTTCATATGTAAAGTTATTACGAGTTGGTTCTTATAAAGTGCCTCTTCCTGTCTCCGGCTTAACCATTTTTAAGACCCAGGGTACAGCGGAATATTTTTCTTACATTCAAGATTTAATTTTCTCTTCATATATAGAAACATGCCGCTTTTCACCTGAGCCCCGGAAAAAAACGTACGTACTGGCACCCAGGACTGCATCTCTTGAGATGTGGCCATCTTCTGTGCTCCTTACTGGACCGCTGCACCTCAACATATTTAAAAGCTTATTTGGTTATGGTACTGTATAATAGCATAATCTTCATATATAAGCTTGAAGAGCATATAAATCTACTATAAATAAACCAATAAATTGTTAGACAAAGCCATGAGGCATTGGTGCATAAGTATCGGTGCTTTTGGAGACGGTTCTAATAATGTTCTATTGTTAAAGCTTATACGTTGTAGAGATTGCCGGGGGCCCTAAATATGTAGCAACTAGATACTGCTATCTAAACCATTAGTAGGGTGTTGATTTGGCCCAATACACTATAGAACGCGTGACTACGTAATAGTTGTCAACAAAACCTTCGTAACAATCCCACAACCCATTGATTTGAGAATAATTTAGATACAACCCATTTATACCCAAAATCCCCCAAAAAATCTAAAGATTACAATTCAATCAACACTGTCAGCCAAAATATAATCCCAATAATAAAGGTGTTTTATGCTAAATAAAGACCTATTTAATGACTTTCCACAAGTTGTATGCCACTCAAAATGTCTAAATTACCTGGTGACATACTCCTGTAAGTGTAAAAGTATCCTGTGGTGCCAGCATATAGACTCCATCCAAACACATATAGAGTTTAAATAAATCTATTTATTCAATGTAAAGTCAAAACAAGAAACAATAAAATGCACCAATGACAATATAAAAATAAATACTACACTGGGTAGTCCTAATAGAACACCAACAATATTTTAGATTGACCAAAAATGGCAATCCAAAAAAACAACAAAAAAGGTTTGAGGTGTTAATCTCAACCAAAAAAAAAATATGATGGACCTGAGGTAGGTTCAGTTGGTACTCTAAGCGATGCAACAGCTTATACAGAGTGGCAAATAATTTTTGGTATAAAAATAATCAAAATTAGTAATCCTTAATATAAGAAAACTGCTAGGGCCAATGTCACATGTAGGTCACTAAGTCCTAATATAGATTATATCAAGTAGGTTGATGAAGTGGATTAGCATTAACCAAATTTTTTTTTTGATCTGAACCAACTTTGTTACAAGAATCTATTTCCCCTTTTACCATTTTTTTTTTATTAGCGTGAAATGTATAAACATATAGAGAAAGGGATATTAATTTAAATTGATATACGACACGCCCAAGACAAGTATAGTCCCCACTACACAATTCCTCTAAAGTAACACTCAATAGAACTATCGTTCATTTAGATTTAAATTATTGACATGTGGTCATAATGACCGAGTCTAAATTGACATAGAAAATAAAATATAATCAGGGCATCCAAAACAATAGTAACTCATGTAGACTAAAAGTTTTACTGAATTGAAGGAGCTAACTGTAATTAAGTTAAAGTAAAAAAAAAAAAAAAAAAAAAAAATTTTTTTCTTTTTTAAACAATGTACAAATTGTACAACCAAATGTTTATATGTCGATAAGGTGCTTAAGAAATAAAAAAAAAAATATGATAGATATGCATACCCATGAAATGATCAACACTGTAAATGGTACCAATTATGTTATATACTAATAAAGTTATAGTTACCTGGCCAGGGGGTTTTCAACTATACCAATATTCCGATGGCACATAAACAACAACCACATGTACACCTATGATCCTTAGGCACACTGGTAGATCGATCCATAGTATGATAATAAAAATAAGACGTTGCAATTAACACAGGTGTAGTGTAGTTTGGTCAACAAATCAGATCCATGCAGCCTACTAATAATCCTCCAATAAAAGGGAAAAAAATCGATGGTGATCGTATCTGAACACATGTAATACAAAAAAAAACTGCTGCTCCACTGCTGATTTAGCACTAGTACTAAGACAGGAGGGATGGCAGTCCCATGTATTATCGAATGGCAGTCCCATGTCGTATTATCGGATGGCAGTCCCATGTCGCATTATCGGTAGTTAGGTTAACTGTACTTGCTGATTTACAGTATGTTGCACACAAAGCAGATTAGGACTCGCATTGATTATCCACAGGATTGAGGTTTATCTTAAAACAAAAAAATCCTATTGAATCCAGAACATTTTGGCCAAACGACTTATTGCCACAGGCTATAAAATGTTGAAAAATGAACATCACCTTATTGATAACAATAACACCTTAAGATCTAAAGCCCTACTAAATGTCAACTGCGTAACACATCAATTTTTTTTTTGAGGTGCTGCGCATCTTTTACCACTCATTGGCATTAGTATAATGTACCTTAGATATTTATTGTGTGTGTTTTCGTCTACAGTGATTTGACAGCAACTATCGAGTCCAGCTCCAATTAAATGTCATAAAAGTATAGCCATTACCTTGTATCTTGTTCCTGACCAAAGCTTTATCATTGCGCCGGCGCCATATTGTCCGATAGCAACTTTTGAGTAAAGTACATACAGTAATTCCTGGTTTTTAGAACAGATTTCTTTAGGCATAAACTATTTTGTTTTACGCAGCATAGAATTAGACACTATTAAGTGATAGTTGCAAATGAAACAAATGGGAATATCCTGAATATTTCCCTAATCAAGTAGGCTACTTACGACACACACAGCCATGTGCTGCACAACCCATTTGCGCCTTCTTTTTTTTTTTTCAAGAACGCAATTTCGTAAAAGAAAATTATCAAGTTACATAAAGCAACTTCAGTCAACAACAATAATGCAATATGTTATATTATCACACTCACGCTAATTTTTTTATAAAGCAAAAATCTTAATAAACAAATAAATCATAATTAGTAATAATGAAGCAAACAATAATGATAACACACTCTGTTTCAGCAAACGGTACAAAGGTATCAACAGGTAGACGTCGGCCACCTCATTGACTAAATCCATGATTTTTATAGAGCCCATATGCTGTACAAAAGGATGAAATTCAGAAAAAAAATGTAAAGGAGACAGGTAATTTAGATGAAGAATTAGGTCCCCAAATAATGCCGTACAATTTGGTCAAAAATGCAAAGGCATATGATAGAATAAAACCCAATAATTTTAATAAGTAAAACAATTGAATTTCAAGACTCAAATTCCCGAAATTCTAAAATCTTGAATTAACGAAATATTATTCATTCAACAAAATAATACCTATACATTAATTAATAAAGGCACTTATTAGGGAAAACAAGATAGCAATTATTGAATATTGAGTTAGGATAGCCTATGGAGATTCATATTAAACTTACAATAATAATAATTTATTTCACTAGGAAGTAGGGCAAGGGAAACAAACAATGCATTGTTAGCTGCATTTGTGATATGAGCACCAAGCCCACAATCAGACTAAGCAAGGTGCAAAATAGCACGTTTCAATATAACGTTTAAAATATTTATGAATTTTTAGTGTGTTGGATGAATTACAATCCTTTAATTTTCTTGCGAGAGTTAATGAAGTTTAATTAAGTTTGAATGAAAGACAATTTGGTGAAGAAGGTATACTGCATAGCTAAATAAAGAAAATATTTTTGCAAATTTGAGGCATTATTCGTTGTTTGTGGAGGATAAAGGAAATATTTTCATCATTGTGGACAGTAATGTATAAAACCCAACGGTGTTACTTAAACCAATTAGTAGATATTTTGGACGGTTTGGGTATTGTAAATTAAATGAATATAATAGAATGGATAATCCTGGTTATCATTTTATTGAAATGGGAACGCAAGCTACTATGCAGTTATTAGTGAAGGAATTAACTCGGTTTGGAGAATATCATGTCATATTTGCGAACACACTTTCGTTAAATATTTTAGATTTGACAATTATGTGGATGCCTGCAAAGATAGTGCTCAAGGAAATTACTGAAATTTTGCAGTTGTATGGTATCGTGTTAATGGTAAAGCCGACACAGATTAAAATTAATATCAGAACTATTAGCTCTACCCCGGTATGTTTGACCTTCGCATTAAAGAATAATTTGACAGAAGAGGATTTGCCTTATAAGATAAAGTCAACAACTGGATTATTTGGATGTGTGCAGTCTAGATTAAGGAAAAATATTTGTTTCCAATGCAAGGCAGCTACTCACTCAATCAGCAATTGTGAATATGTATGGTGTTGCAGATGTAAATCTTACATGAAGAGACCGCATATCTGTCAGTTAAATTATAAGAATGCCTTAATGGGGAAACCATTTCGGGAGTCTGGAGAGGAGCAGATGAATTTGTGGTTTTCCTCTTCTTTCCCCCCCCCCCCTTTCTATCCATCCCTCGACTACTGTTACTTATCCAATTCCTGCATATCCTCTCAAGAGTCAGAATATTTCCATTTCCTCTTCCTTACTTCATCCAAATGTTTATAACCATGTTCCCATCTTCTCCACACTTCCTTACTTCTGATCAAATCTGTCCATTTTGTTTTCAATATTCTTCTTGCACACCAATTTCACATCCATCAATGATGGTTTTTGTCTTCCCTATATTGATTTTCATGTTATATTGTGCTATTATTAAGCTTTAGCAACAATCTTGCTAATTCTGCCTTACTTGCTATGAGAATGGCAATATCTTCAGCATGACATTATATTCAACATATTTTCTCAGATTTTTATCCCGTCAATATTAGTTAGTGCTTCATCTATGATTTCTTCACATGTTGAAAACTGAAGAAGAACACAAATATCTTTGCTATAGTGCGCAATTCCATCTCTAGCTGATGCGGTACTTTGTTGGCTCGGGATCCATATTGATCATGACATGATGTTTGATGGTTATAACTCTAAATTTAGACACATCACTACTATTCTGTGCATCCAACATTTATGAATAAATAATTTTTGTAATTAGGAAAGCTTGCAACCACATGTAAATATGAAGATTGTTTCATAACAATCAGATAATTGCTATCATCCCAAATGCAAACATAATGACTATGATTGGATACATGGCATCATAGCAGGGCCGTAGCCAGGGGTACGGAGGTGGGGTTTGAATCCCCTCCCTCCACCCCAAAATATTTTGTACAATGCAAAATATCACGGAAGTATAAACAATACTTATGTGTATGAAAATAGAAAATGTATACAGTAATGATGAATAGTGAGAAGAGAATAAATAAATAAATAACATGCGGATTGCAGAATAAAATTTGTGTAGCCTAATGTTGCCGTGCCGCAGGCATTGTGGATAATGATTGCTGAATAGGTAGATGAAAAGGAATTCCGCTTTGAGCGTGAGCCGCGAGGTGCTTACATTAAATTAGTATCAGTGTTCTGTACTCTGTAGCCTTTTCAGTATTGCTGTTGTTTTGAGATTATGTTTTATGTTGCAAAATGTTGTGTTCTTATTTACGTTACCCTTGTCCTTCTTTCCTATACTGTACTTTCAGCCTTGGATTTTTCTAACAGAAAAGTTAAAAATCCAATATAAATTAGGCCTATAACTGCTAGTAACATTTTTTTCTGTTTGGGCCTACCGTACATTTTNACCTTTGAGATAATGGTTTGCCAAATCTTACCTGTTTTATCTTGCCTGGAATACTATATTTAAATCTGTGAATTTTCTCAAACTAACTAAACCTTTATTTATGTTAATTTTGTATAACCTTAAACCTATTTGTTCTATGTGGGAACGGCTGAACTTTAGGGATGTATCACTACCCACCACCGTTCGGTCACTCACTATAAATAGTACTATTTTTATTATTATATATGTATATCAATAACCCCCCCCCCCAAATAAAACGTCTGGCTACGGCCTTACATCATAGATTCAGACATCTGGGTACAGAAGTATCAAATGATGGAGGTTGAAACATGCAAATACACCCCCAGTAAAAACATATATGACTTGTAACACAAAGATTAGACTTATTGAACCTCATTATATCTTTTTGTTACCAATTGAACAGTAAACCATAGATAAATATTGCTATGAAAAATGAACTTTCTGCCTAGAAGACCAATGAAATTAAAACTTGACACAAATTAATTTAGAATCATTGAAATTGAGAACTGCTGCATCAGAAAAAAATAAATAGCTGTATCAGAGATTATTGAACAAAGTAAATATTTTAAATAAATTCTTACTTTAAAAAAAATAAATAAAATACAATTAAAACTATAAATTGTTTTTTTTAATATTCAATAAGTAAAACTTTTATAGTACAATTAGTATAAACGTTATTTAAAAAAAAAATATAAAACAATTATAATTACAAAATTCGTAATACGATATGCAGTATAGACATACACAAATATTTACATTTAGAATAAATATGAAACAAATTCCTTGTTACACAGTTCATATAAAACATACTTAATATTAATAAGTTTCTGTAAAATTAAAATTAATTTTTAAATGCTGCCAATATGAATCTAGAAAAAATATTTTACATCAGTCCTCCCCCCCCATCCCCATCAACAAATTATGCCATCTTCCAGCTTGTGTCAAGGTATAATATAATATTTACATGTCAACATTTCCAAAGTTATTAAATTAATCAAGGTTTTTAAAAACCAGAGAATTTGAGATTAATAAATAATTCAAGAAAACTTACATTCAATAGTTCTTTTCCTTGAAAGTCAATAGACTGCCTAGGACCGTTTCACAGCACAAACAAGTAACCCTCGGTGTAAACCCTAATTAAATCAGTGACCATAAAATTTACAGAAGATAAAAATAAACAGAGATCAATCTGTTATTTTATTTTACCTGTAAAAACCAATATTAAATTAAAATATTCATTAACAGGAGCCAAGTATGAGAGGTTTTAATTCATTTTCTCTTCTATTTCCCCTTCTTGCAAATATGTTTATGTCATTGACTTAATTTCTTTTTAAACACCAAGATGTCAACAAATTTTAAAATCCAGAATTAAGATGTAATAGAAATTCAATATTTTGGAACTTTACAGAATTTTAGTAATCAAAAAAAAAATATTTTTTTAAACATTTTATCATTATAAAACTTGTGTGATGACAATCATTTGTAGAATATTTCCATTTATTTTTTTTAATTTTTTTGGTTTTTAGATTATTACAATATATGTAATAATTAATATTAGTTTTCAAAATAAATATTTATTAATACTTTTTTTCTGCAACTTTTTTAAATATGTAGTATTTTCAACCATTTATCATATAGAATGCAAAATATATTCAATGACATCACCAGTGATGTCATTAATTGTTTTTAACTATATTTGACCCAACTATTTATAAATAGCAGCCGATTCATTTAAGTACATCAGAGTTTCTCGATTTGAGTTGGTTTGATGTTCTTAAAATATGCAACTACAATCGAAAACACTGAAATCGAGCGTTAAATTTCTATAGTAACACATTGAAATGTAAGAGACAAGTTCCTGTGGCGCTACATGCACAATCTTTTTTTATTTAATCTTATATCTTAATTTGAATATCGTGTTCTGAAGCCGATAACAGCGCCATCTAACGAGCCTATTTGAAACTTTTTTTTTCTTCTACGGGCTTAAAAGATTGGCGCGGGAACTATTTTTAGAAACTTTAAGTGGTGTTTTCTTTTAAATGAATAGGGCTTAAATAAAAAAAAATAGTTGATGCCCGTGTAACGGCTTATTCGCTAGTATTGTATAAAAGAAACAAACTTGTCCTTTTCCACATTTTTATGGCTGTAAAAAAATCTAAATAAACATTCTACGATATTTGTTAAAAATCTTCACGAAAAAGTTGATTTTAATAAAATTATTTTAAATTAAGTGACACGTGGCAGAAATTTTATAAAATAAATCAAAACTTATAGCACTAAGATTTTTATTTATTTATTTATTGTTAAACATACTGCTTAAAGATATTACAAACATTTCAATGACGCAAAAAAAAAAGCTCAAAATGAAAAATAAAAAGTCTTTATTTACCAACAATTTAATGACAAAATGATTCAAATCGAGGCTCCGCCGACGTATTCGAAATCTTAAAGAATTGCTCATAAACTTATCAGGAACTGAAGAAAAAATTTATATTTTGTACATATACCGTATAAAATTAACCCTAGTAAAATTTCATGATTCTTATCCCTGCGATCTTGTAGTTTAAATTTCAACTCGATCTACACAATGAACCAGACTTTGCCCTGACTCTACTAAATCTACTTCACTATCATCAGTTATTTTAAATTTTGTATTCTCAACAAATTTGATATAAAACAAAGACATGGAAATCTAGTGAATGATGTCATTAGTTTCAAACTTTATATTAGTTATTTTAATATTTGTGTATTTTCACTATGATCTATAACTTATACAAAAAGCAAAGAGACATGGAAAAAGTCCATTTATCATTTATTATAATATTTTTGCAATTTCTAACACGAGAAGAAAAGGAAATTTTGTCAATAATGTCATTATACTTGTTTGATAAAACGTAGAAAGTATGAAGATTCAATTGTGTGTGATTTTCAGATAAAAAAATAAATCTAAACTAAATGTGTTAAAATTACAATACACAAAAACCAAACCAACATTTGGAATAAAATGGAAAGAATGTTTCCCTTTAAAATGTTAAAACACTTTTATAAAAAATAAATGTCCATTTATTAAATACTTCATTTTCTTTGTTTCAAACGTTCAAGAAGTTAATGAGTATATTTCAAAGACCATTATAGTACAGTTGAATTCTTAATATTGTAAGAATTCAAAATTTTATTAATGCTAAAAATTAAATGCTCTAAAATTCATTTCATATTTGCTAGACGAAGTCAAGTTTTGGACAAATATTTTGTNCAATATAATAATGCAACTAAATACAGAAAATTAAAATACGGCATCTTAGGCATTAGAAAAATTGAAAACAGCTGGAGATAAATGATCGATTAATACAATAAGTCCAAAGAGCTCTGCTCCACTCTATCCAAATCATTTATTTTTTGTGTCTTTGCACATTTGCAACATATACAGTATACTTATATACATTTAAAATAAAGGAGGCGGTTAAAAGTCTCTGGTTAATTTATTTCAGTAGCCTTAGCCAGCCCAACTGTTAATTTACAGTATTTTGAACTATATCTGGTATCATATACTACAATACTTAGTCTGTACTACATTCTTGCAGTCTGACTAAATTCAGTCAGTCTAGACATGTTGTCAGTTTAGACTACATCATGTCAGCCTATACTACATTCAGTCAGTATAAACTACATCAGTCTAGCTACATGTCAGCTTAATTACATCGTCAGACTAGACAAACTAATCTGTGTAGCCTACATCCTGTCTAGATTACATTGTCAGTCTAGACTACATCCTGTCAGTCTAGACACCATCCTGTCAGTCTATACAACATCCTGTCAGTCTAGACTACATCCTGTCAGCCTACACTACATTCAGTCTAGCTACATGTCAGCTTAATTACATCCAGTCAGACTAGACTGAAACTAATCTGTCTAGACTACATCCTGTCTATATTACATTCTGTCTAGATTACATTCAGTCTAGACTGCAACTAAACAGTCTAGACTATATCCTGCCAGTATAGACTACAAGTAATTAGTGTAAACTACATCCTTTCAATTTAGACTACATCATGCAGCCTAGACTTCCATTGTGAGTCTAGACTGCATCTTGATAGTCTAAACTACATCTTGCCCGTCTAGACTACAACCTGTACGGACAATCCCTTTGTTAAAGCTTGAATTACAAAGCTCATTTTCAATAGGTAAAAACAAATTTTGCTTTAATTTTTTTTCATTTTTAATTAGCATATTGTTTTATCAAAGTAAAAAAAAATATGCATTTTCGTTATCAAATTAGAACTATAAAATTTTTAAGATCTCGTTCCATTTTTCATCTTACTAAATCTTTTTAAAAATTTTAATAAGTTTGGAAATATGTTGTCTGAGGCTAAGACAACTTGTCATGATTTTAAAAAAAATTGAAAACGATGGTTTTAAACACACAAAGCAATATTTCATTGTTTCAATACAGATTTACCATCGACGGCTCAAAATGAAAACTTATCTAAGACTATGGCAATTTAGGATACGGAAATTATTTTTTTCTGGGTTCTATTAAAATAGGACTTTTTTTATATACGGTATCTCATTTATTACATTATAGAAATTGAGAGATATCAATTTTAGATATAGACAACATAATAAGGACATATTCAAAACAGAAAAGTAGTGTGACCCCAGATGTCAGAGATAGCAGTTTACAAGGATGTAATTGAATGACTTAAATGAGAATACAGATGAATAAGATGACTTTAATTTAATGTTTCAACTGGATACAAAAATGGCATGATTCATTTTGAAAAATGATTATGAAGATATACTTATTGACTATATTAAAAAGAATTGAAAATATATCCTGGGTTTACAAGTTATACCACCAGATAGTCCGCCTACAAACTTGGATGTTAATAAGAAAAATATGTCTATATACTAGATATAGTATATAGATATAGTATGAATAATTAGGAGTGGATTGGCTCCAAGACTTTATCAATCAACTCTTTCTATGTGGCAATCTAAGACCACTTTAATTGCGCAATCCAGCAAATGTAAAGTTTATAATGTGGATAGTATGTAAAATGTTCAAGTAAGAATGTTGCTTACAACTGAGTGCCTTTGTGTCACATAACATAGATGTTCTATTGCTGTGTGCGGCACAATCAATGCTCTGAAGAACAAGATTTCTCCATTTTTTTCCTGAGTAAAAGTATTGCATCATTGATTGTATCAACAGGCAGTGTAAATATTTCTCATCTAAAAACTACTGTACGAGGACAACATAAAACGTTATTGAATTGACAAAATCATCTACTGAACAATACTTTTATTTCTATCACTCGTATTTCTATCGACATTTGGCAATATGAAACGTTATGTGACAATACGCTTGTTTACACCAACTGTTCTAATGTCCTTTAGCCTTCAGGCTAATAAAGAACGGTCTAAATCAAATAATGATGAACAATTAGATGAAGCAGTCATTAAAATGTTGATAAATCTCTAACCATTCACATTTTTATTAAAGATTTACCTTACGATTTCAAAAGCAATTGTATCAGTTTACATCATTATCAGTTGACATCTACCATTTTGATTATTATATTTTCACAAAAGTAAATTTTAAGAAAGCCAGTGTGAATGATATTAGACCTATCAGTGAATACAACTATAAATTTTCATCAAGTGTTAACTTATGAATTCTCAATAGTTCTTCCTACTCAGCAACTACTGAAGTCACAATTTCAGAAATTGTGAAAAACCCAGATGAAATTAAACTATTTGTGCAATAAGGTCTTAGAAATCTTAAAAGAAATAAAGACCTCTTGGAAAATCTTCTATCTACAGTACCTGCAAACAACACTGGTAAAACCCTAAAGTTACTAACAAGAAATTAAAACAAATAAAGATAAGCATATAAAAAGGTGAAAGGTTTTACAAAAATATTTTTGATTTTGTTAAGGTAGGCTTAACAGTTAACACCAAAATAATAATGTTTCTTAATTCTGCCAGGGATGGTGATGATAATTAGGAAGAATTTATTGACATCTTATTATCCAAGTCCTTTAATAAAAACAAATTTAATGGGAAAACTTCTGAAAATGCAAATACTTGATATAATGTGGAATAGATTACCATTTACCAAGCTCTTGTGACGTGGAGTAGATTGTTACATAACTTCTTGTGATGTGTAGTATATTTTTACATAACCTGAAATGTGAAGTAGATTGTCAGATCTCTTTTGGTGTGGAATAAGTGGCCACAGATTGATTTCTTGTGATGTGGACTAGATTTTTTTACATAACATTTTGTGATTTGGAGTATATTGTCACATAACAATCACTTGTGAAGGGGAGTAGATGCTTACACAACTTCTTGTAATGTGTAATATATTGTCACATGACCTGTGAGTAAATCGTCACATAGCCTATTGATATAGAGTAGAATCTGACATAACCTATTGTGATGTGGATTATATTGCCACATACAACCCATAATGAAAAGTAGATTATCACATATTTTGTGATGTGGAATAGGTTGCCACATACTGACTTGTTGTGATGTAGAGTACATTGTAACATAACCACCATTGTGATGTGGTGTAGTTTGCCACAAACAATTGTGATGTGGAATGGAGTAAATTGTCACATATCTTTTGTGATGAGAGTGGCTTGTCACACAACAATCAATTATGACATGGTCAAAATTGCCAAATAGCAATATCGTTTTTTTTTTTAGAATAAACTGTCACCTAACCTATTGTAATGTAGAGTAGATTGTCACATACCAGTCCCCTACGAGGTAGAGTACCTTAAAATGATATACTGCATTGGGATTAGGAATAAATTGCCACTTTTTAACTTTATAATAAAGAAAATGCCCCCCACACTGCTACAAACATCTTTTACCTTGACAATCAAATTTCTTTGAAATATTGCACAATGCAAAATATAAAAATTGAGACTTTTAACCGCCCTCTTTCCATTATAGTATTAAAAGTTATATTTTTATCACAGTTTTTACTGGCATTTTTTTTTTTTACAACCATAAAAAGTAAAACAATATTAAAATAACAGAAACAAATAGAAATTTTGGTTAAAAAAAAAAACAACTTCTGCTGCTTCCAAATCACATTGGTGTCCATCATTTTGTTAATCTTTTTGTTGAATCACTTGAGGTATTTTTGTTTTTAGTAAGATATAGTTGTTTGGTTTTTTTACCAACTTGTATATAGTCTTTATTAATTTTAATGATTTATTATTTGATCATTCCTTTTTTCAATAATTTCCGATGTAAATTATGCAAATCAGTACGACTTTTTATATTAATGATCACTTGGCGTTGAGCAGCATCGTCTATTAATGCTTTCCAAACAGAATTATCCTGGAAATAAAGATGATGAAATTTATGATATAATGAGGATGTGTTACAAATCAGGCTAAATATTCAATTATAATGATTAGTTTTAGTCAATATCTTAGAATAAACATATTCTCATGTCATCA
Source organism: Euperipatoides rowelli (assembly GCA_003024985.2). Lineage (NCBI taxonomy): Eukaryota > Metazoa > Onychophora > Udeonychophora > Euonychophora > Peripatopsidae > Euperipatoides > Euperipatoides rowelli. The sequence goes on from PXIH01S0020021.1 coordinate 13,423, forward strand.
ATAATGTAAAATTAATTTCTATTTCTATACAATATATTACAGTGTTTTACACTTTCTCATTCATCACAAGATTTAAATGAGATCAATAATGGTCTATTTGGTAATATTGAGAATGAAAATAATATTTAAATGAATTAAATATACTCTAAGTGATTTGGATATGGATAAATTTCAAGTAGTAATAATAATATTTACTACTTTATTAAAGAGAAGGCATTATATGTATATGTTTTAGTATGTTTGAATAAATATACAGTACCTGAAATATATATAGCGCCATCTGGT
>PXIH01S0020033.1:0-10452 GCA_003024985.2 Euperipatoides rowelli
AAAAAAAAAAAAAAAAAGCTTATAATTTTCCTGCAGGGGGGCCCAAAATCTGTAGATCCGGGCCTGGTTGAGGGTTAGTTTGTGCAATCTTTAGGCGTACTTATTTGTGTTTGGTTTTTGTGTTTGTATTGCTTGTCAACAATCTCTCAATATGACAGCACATGAAGTTATGGAGCTTATCACATGAATAATTCACACTGTCACTGAGCTAAACTTAATCTAGATTCAACCTTTGACCTGAGTGTTTATACATGGGCAGTTAACATTATGCAATTAAATGTTGTGTCTAGGGCTGGTCTAATTATATAAGCCTAAATGATGATTCTTAACAAAAGCAAACTATATCAATTTGTTAAAAGCACATACTATAATATGAAGAGCAGAATAAACTTATTCCTTGAAATGCTGAAAAGCTATTATTTCTCCATCATAAGTTCCATTATTGAACTTTCAAGTGTAAGTTTTTAAACTTGATTTTAAAATTAAAATGTTTAGCAATAGAAGAAAAGTTTCGTCTATTTTTCTTCTTTATAAATAAATGATTTCTAGATCATGTGATTTTCAACTATTTTGAATGTCGATATTCGCTGTGTTGCCTTTTAAATTTCAAAAAATAGGATGAAAAAAATAGATTTTCAAATTGAAAATTTCCTTGTGGCTATAAACATCCTAGATGCCAAACACAAGAGAGCATTATGGGAGAAGTGGTAAATGATGTGCATGATGCTTTATGGAAAAGTACTTGAGATACGAATCATAACAATCTATAATTTATTAGATTTTTAGTTACATTCATAGATTAATGAAAAAAAAAAGAAATCAATTTTCTTAAAAAGCTAAGTAACTTGTTGAAAATTTGCAAAACAATTATTTAAATGTTTAGATAATTATTTTTATATTCAGTATCATTTTTCAGTGGTTGTGTATTTTCAAGTGTCAATCAATTTCATGTGGCTATAGTTACCAATGATGTTCGTTATGTATTTTGTAGCCTAAATATTAAAGTTTTGAGATTAGAAACTATTTATATTGAATTTAACAACTTTCTCATATTCATTTTGACATTTAGTTTATATAACTGTAAAAGTCATTTGCTTCAATAACCTTGTATTCTAGATAATAACCACACTGCTCATATATAATCATAGCCATGTTTAAACAGGGAAAATGATCATCAATATTAATAAAACAATTTAATAGAATGAGGGGCTGTTTATGGACTAGGCCAACAAGCCCATGACCTAGGGCCCAGAATTAAAGAGGGTCTAGATGGCCACTGAGCTCAATGGAGATTTCAAATGTTCAATTATTAAAATTTATTTGGCTGATAAATATATATATTTTTCCTTTTAATTGAAAACTGTTTTTATTTAAAATTATATCATTACATTAATTCAAAATTATTCACTCTGCTAATCTTCTGCATCTAGGAACATTCCCCTCACCAATGTGTGGTGCTTTGTTTATGCTCTGCAGGTCCGATGGGCGGCTGCTGGGGCCAAAGTATCTGGGCCTGTTGTAACTCAAGGTAAAAAAACTTCCAGACTACCAAAAAAAAAAGCTTATCAAATGTCCACACGACCAAAAAAAAAAACCTTATCAAACATACACACAACCAAAAAAACCTTATCAAACATCTACCACATCACCAAAAAAAAAGCTTATCAAACATCCACACAACCCAAAAAAAAAGCTTATCAAACATCCATACAACCAAAAAAAAAAGCTTATCAAATGTCCATCACAAAAAAAAAAAGATTATCAAATGTCCACACAACCAAAAAAAACCTTATCAAACATCTACCACATAACCAAAAAAAAGATTATCAAACATCCACACAACCCAAAAAAACTTATCAAACATCCATACAACCAAAAAAAAGCTTATCAAATGTCCACAACAAAAAAAAGATTATCAAACATCCACACAACCAAAAAAAAGCTTATCAATTTTCATGAACAAGGGGCCCATACAGGATCTCAATGCCCAAGATGCTCTGCTGAAAAGTACATGTTACAAAATGTATTTGTATTTCCTACATACATACATACATACATTACTACCATATTAATTGAAGTCATGCTTGTTTCTCATTGTAAAAATAGTTCCCTAGTTATTTTTCTTCCTGTTTTATGCAAACTTTAAGTTTAGCATTCCGTAAATCACTTTTATATGCATAGTTAATTCCATATTTTAATGCAATTTTAAAATGTTTCAAATATTAATATAATTTGCGATCGATTAATAAAAGTAATTTTTTCGTAGTTGTATTTATACAATCTAGCAAGTGGGCTACAAAATCCAGTGTATGTTCATCATTGGGAGCTGTAATTTTAAATCATCAATAAAAAACATCTCTAATGCATGAATATCTTTCAAAATATTCTTAATTTTACACTGGCACAAAGCTGGAGCTGAACAAATTCTACACATAAATCTTGTGCTTTGATATAGCCCTTTATGTACACGCAATGTCAAAGCTGTTCATCTACTTCCAAAAATTTATTCACTGTAATCTTAAAATCTCCACACAGCCAAATCTATCCATTAGCTTTGCATATAGTGTAGACCATGGGATAGAATTAACCTTAATATACCTTGACTCTCCAATCTGTTCAGCTCTGCTTCAATTTTGTCTAAATGCAAATGGTACTGGTTGAGCTCTAATACAAATTGTTTTGGTATCTGGTTTAAATTTTAAAGCTGTAGGTTCACATAATATTTCACCTGCATCAGGGCCACATACTTTAGAGAAGTGATGTCCAACAGAAATTCGATTGTAGCCACAATTGTCATTTTAGAAATTTTCATTCACCACATTAAAAGAAATTAAAAAAAAACATGTTTTATAATAATTTTTTATATACCAGTTGCTTATTGTTTCCTAGCTGTATTATCACTATCGGAATGGTGTTTTAAATATTTATCCATTTTTTACGGTGAAATAATTTTAATATAAATTCAAAATAATAATAATATGTAATATTAAAAATTGCACGTTAGTTGTTTATTGCAACAAACCATACATGAAACTAAATTTAAAATCATGTAATGAGAAAAAGCAACTCAAAAAACGCCTACTATGATTAAAATTTTGTTTGTTTATAAATAAAAAAAAAACATTATTTTTACAACGTAGCCTTTAGGAATTAAATTCAAATTTCATATTTCAGTGGCAATGCCACATTCGCCACAAACATATAACCCACTCGCCACTTGTGGCGACTGTGTTAGACATCACTGCTTTAGAGCCTTCGCTAAATAAATTTTTCCAGATTTAAAATTTCCTTTCCACTATCTATTCCTCTCAAAAGTTGTATACTTGAGGTGTTTCTATCATTTTTTAATAAAGCATTCCAATTTAAGTTTAAACTATTTAGCCATTCTTGGCAAAAAGTGGATTTTATCAGAATCAACATAATAATGAAATGTTTTTGTGTTCATTCTGTTCATATTGAAATACATATATTCACACAGTTTCAAATTAGTTGTACAAACTACCATACTCTGTAAGTACAATATTAGCTTTCTGTCAAATTTCATTTTAAAAAAAAAAATCTTTAAAGTCATGTATATTCATAACAGCACCACTACCTAATTCCATTTGAGTAGGCTTTTAATTTATAAGTACTTTTTCCATAATCTGTCTGTAATATTCAAAATTTAATTTTGAGTCATGTTTTGTTCAACTCTTAACTACTTCTTAAGTATTTTCAACAGTAGGCCTATGTAAATAAACAGTTTCATCTACTGAGTTCAAATTTGACTTATTTTTTAAAATCTTTTTCTCTATATTAGTCTATAAAGTGTGTTGGTTATTTTCCAACTTAAACATAGAATTTAAATTACCTACCTGATTACAGTAGTGCACAAAGATTTAGAAAATTTGCACTTGTTTGCTAATTTAAGTTTTAATTGCAATCAAAACACTTGCCTTGAGAGATATTTTCATTTCCTTTTTTTAATAGTAAAACCATTTTGCTGATTTTTATGCACAAAATTTGGTTCATGTGTAACAACTTTGATTTCTTGCATAATGAGCTATATTTACTGCAAGTTTCCCATGTAGCTGCACTGTTTGCTGGGAAGACAATTCCACCCAATAGCGATATCCATAGACTTTTTTAGAGTTAGCTTTCAATAAACATGCTAATATCTTCTACTTTTAATCAAAACACTATTTGGTTTCATAAGGCTGTCTCGAGGTAGTTTCAAAAAGTTGAAATTTATCAATAAACGTCATAATACTAGCATTAAATCATTTATAGATTTGCCATCTTTGTTTAATAAACCTGTAATTTTCTGCTATCTCTAAAGGTGAAGGATTAAAATGTTCTGTCAAAACTTTAAGTTTTGGTACATATTACAGATTTAGGCATTTCATATTTAGGCGTACTAGGAGCCAGCTCGTTGCACATCAAATCGTAAGTTTCTGGCTTTATATAATAATGTAAGTAATTCACTTTTACTGAGTTTGTGTAATAGTAGTAAATATATAAAAATTTTCTACCAGTCTTTGTAACTATCTATTAAAAGGCATTTTAGAATTATCAAAAGTTTCATTGAGAAAATTTTCTAAATCTGCATATTGGTCTGTACTGCCATTTTGTAATGTAAAGTAGTAGACATTGTTTCTTCCTAAATTCCTTTTGCCTCATCGCAAACTGTTTTTACTGATTATAACAGTAAAAAAGATGCAATAACAATCAAATAAACTATTCCATTTATAAATAATTAATTGACACTAACAAAATAATAAGAGTACATTACTCAAACCTCCTTCCATAGCAGACTGAAGCATATAAAGTGTGTGCCAAACCCACAGTCCGCAACTGCACATTAATCATTCCTTTAATGACACACATATATTAAAATGGTGACAATATATAATTAAAAACACAATTCAATCTGATACACTTTATGAGGCCATAAGAAATGTATTTTATTATTTTAATGCAGATAAAAGTTTACAATATTTAAAAATTTGGGTTGTTTGTTTATTATTTTTTGAAGATTTTAAGTAAATGCAAATAAATTTAGGCATAGACTATACAAACTGTCTTATATTTACTATTATTTTCTTAAATTTTATATGTGCTAATATAAAATGTTTATAGAATACACCTTCTTCAATCATTATAACTGGAACTAAACACAGAGAACCAAATAGTTCTATGTTAGCCCAGTCAAAATAAAGAAGCTCTAATAAATTCCAACAAAATGGTTTAGTCCCAGTGATACAAATTTAACTTCACCAAACTTAACACTCATATTCATCATCGGGTGTGCTCTCCGAGGCGGAGGTACTTGTTGATGGATCGCAAAAGATCTATATCTTGAGCTCTTATTTTTAATACAGAGAATTGCCTGATGTTAGTAAAGTCCTTAAGGTCATGCAGCCATTTTCTTTTGGGTCAGGATAGGAAATCTGATACAATTTGTGTGGCCATCCTTTTTATTTTGCACATCCATATTATGACTCATAAAACAAACTCCACCCAAAATTCAAACTCTACCTCAATCTGTATTTATAAATTGGCCATTATTTTCATATTTCCAATAAAAACTATGGATATTTACCTCTGTCAGTTTGAATGGGGTTTGAACCGAGTTCGACTCCAGAGTCCAGATTGTTTTTTTTTTTTTTTTTTTTTTTTTTAAAAAAATAGTAACTAGTTAATTAGCCTATTCCAAAAATAGTTTTAAATAATTAATTATTTCAAATTCAATATCTTTGGCAGGACCATCGCATGGTAGCCATGTCCTTAACAAGGGGAAAGAACACTGGCCCTTGTGCCTTCAGTGTGTGAGTACTTTTTTGAAAGAGAAAAATGCTTATTATAAGTAAATACAGTATGTGGAAGTAATGGGATGACGCCAGCAACATTTTTTTTTGCCAGGGCACCTGAGAATCATGTTACCATCACTCTTGCCTGGTGCATTTCTAGGAAAATATGTTTTACATTTTATTAGTAAACAGATAATCACATCAATAATAATATAAAATAGCCTACATAATTATGGATATGATTATAATAATTAATTATTACATAGATATTTGAAGGATAAAAGTATGAAAATATTCAAAATAATGTTTCATAATTCTAAATTATATGCAAAAATTTTATTTAAATAGTATTTAAATAAATAAAAAATAAAGAATGACTTAAAGTTATAGATGTGGTTAATTGCTAATTGCATAAAGGACATGATTAGCTGATTAAAAGAAAAACAAAACTCTAAGAGTTCGGTCTAAATAACAGTTAATTACGACTAAGTAATCAGAATATATTGTAATTGTAATTAAGACCGCTAATTAAATCAACAATAAAAAGGAAACAAGTCAGCTCGGTAGAAAATGTTGAAAAATTAAAAGAAAATTAAAAAAAAAAGAAATCGTATGCTTTTTTCATGAATAAAAATATAAAATTAAAATAATTTTAAAATATCAAATAATTAAACCATGTAGATATATACTGTGTACATACAGTATAATCATTCTAAGCCTATATTAAACCACTGCTTGATGAAGGTTCTCTGTCCACCCATCCCCAACCCTGCAAGATTTTTACAAGAATTCTATCTGCAGCAATGTGTTTTGATCCAACAATTTTTATTTCGTCCTCCTATCTCTCTGTCCTTTCATCTATCTGTACACCTATCTGTCTATCCAACTATTTGTTTATTTGCCTGTTCAGAAGTCTGGACAGACAGACAGACAGAGATAGAGACAGATGGAAATACACAGAGACAGATGGAAAGTTACAGAGACAGATACAGACAGACAGATTGGCAGAGGTGGATAGGCAAAGGCAGATAGAGATGGACTAAGCAGAGACAGATAGGTAGAGTTAAACACAGAGAGGTAGGGACAGGTAGCCAGAGACAATAAGCAGAGACAGACATACATAAATGGATAGAAAGATATATATATAGCCAGCAAAAGATGTACAGTAGGCCTAAATAGATAGTGAAAAACAGACATACAGATGACAGGCAGAAAAAGACAAGCAAGTAGGTAAAAGTTGGTAAAAATAAATTAGTATTTTAACATATAACCTAAATTTTTAATTATGTCATTCCCATGAGCCTCCTCTGCTGTGATGGTTGCTTAAGGGATTGTCCTGCTATTTACTTACTTTGTACTTAATGGATATATCAAATATTTAACTTGTGCTGGTTTATTAGCATTACCCATATGTAGTTGGTTATGTTTTATAAGTTTTATGAGTTGGAAGAATAGTTGTATGAAAAATTTCAAGTTACGTATTGCATGGTGATGGAAGATAGCGTATATTGTAATTCGAAGAGCCCTAGGTAGGAATACTTACGTTATTGTGTTTAGTATTCTTTTTTCACTTTACTTCAACTTTTTCTTAGTAAAGATGACCTATAATTCTGCGAGTAACGGAAAAGAAATGCTTATAAAAAATTTGAAAAAGTATACATCTCTTTTGTCTGATTTTGCAACAGTTTTTACACTGGTAGATAGCCAGTAGAGTACTAAAAGGATATCAGATAATTGCGTCATTAATATTTTGAACGCTCTCAAGGTGTTAGATAGCTTGGTTGAGCTGACCCCTCTAGAATTTATAGCGTATAAGTATATACGTTTTGAAAAGAAGGAAGACTTAGCTACTTTCAAAAAGAATTCACAAGATTAGATGTTTTTTATGTTTTCACAGCAGATACGCTACTTGAAATGCCTATCATTCGTTTCTCAGTAATCTGGATGCTCTTATTGGTGGTACAGAATGAGTTAAAAATATTTTAGTGAAATTTGGAAACGTGATTGCCTTAAGAACCACTATTAGAAAACTGAGTGAAACTAAAACTTATCAAAAAGCACCAGCTTATGTGTCTTTTGAATTAAAGAAGGGGATTGAAGAGAGCATGTTGCCTTATTCTATTTCTGCAAATGGAGACATTCATGGATGGATTCATCTGTCGAATCGCCCGAAGGTGTGCTATAAATGCAAATCATCCTCTCATACCATTAATGCTTGCTGAAATAAATGGTGTGGCAAATGTAAAACATATAAGTTAATTCCACATGAGTGTGAGAAGTTATACAGTTCAGTCTTGCATAATGGAATTGGTAATTCCAAGCTAGGGGTTCCTAGTGAGACACTTGTAATAAACAGTCAAAAATCTGAAGAAGGTGTAGAAAATGTGATTACTAAAGCTGTAATTGGTATTTCTGAAGGATCTGAAGTATCGGTCGATCTTGATGAAGGTGATAGTGGAAAGACCGAGGTAAAGCAGAATGACGATGTGCTTTGAAATGCTATGTTTTCTGCACAGATCATTTCTGAGGCTATTTCTGGGCAGTCACATTTAACTTGTGATGTGAATGCAGCTAGTGTTATTAACCGACTAAGAGACCGAAGCTTTCGTTATATGACTCTAGTGGTGAGATTTAGTCAGCATTCTTTTGTGATACCGTACATTTTCTTTTCTTTGCTATGGCTGAACTCGTAAAAAATTGTATGAGTTGGGTCATGTTGGACAAGATGCAATGTAAGTTTGTTATATTTTCTTTTATTAATTGTGCATGTATTTTTTGTATCAGTTTTGAAATTTATAACATTTTCATATTTTTCTTTCTTTTGGTTATCATGTATAGAAATTTATTGATCAGTGTGGTACTCTAATAATATATAGTAACTTGGTATATTTATATTATAACTGATATGAGTTTAACTGACAATTTATTGTTTAAATTATTTGTTTTATGTAGAGAAATGTGTTTTCTTTATTCCTTTATGGGTAGTGTTTTATATATTTATTATGTGTGAAATGAATATCAGCCAAGATGAATTTAAAGTTTGAGAAGAAGAAATTAGCCAAGCTTTTGTTGAAATTAGATTTAGATGTATGTTGTTTACAAGAAGTAAAATTAAAAAGACATGCAAGTAATAATTTGGAAACGTTTAGTAAACAATTTTATGTATTTAATTCCTTTGCTCTGACTGCTTGGGCGGGTGTCATGATTCTTATTTCAAAAAGCTTGCTTATTTCTGAGGCAAAAGTGTTAATTTCTAATCCTAATTTATTGCTAATTTTGTCAATTTTGGGGGGGACAGAAATTGTTTATGGCTCATATTATGGGTAATCTCAAATTCTTTTAAATAGGAGGCTTTTGGTAGACTTTCATGAGGCTCTTCCTACGGGTCAGAACAACGTTATACTTGGCGGTGATTTTAATGTGAAATGCCTAGAGAATTTAGATCCAAACTGTAGTTTGATTAGAAATTTAGGTTTGGTAGAAGTGGCATATAAGCTGGTTTTAACTGATGTACCAACTAGGCTTGCTAATAATTCAAATAGGTTGGATTATTTTTTGATATCTGAACAGTTATGTAATAAAGTAAGTCTTAGTAATATGCCATCTATTTTATCTGATCATATTTACTAGAGTTAAAAATACAGTTGAGAGATAGGGTTTGGTTTTTCCTGGTTTTTTTAGCCAAGCAATATCATTATTTTATCCATCCTGACTTGGCTTTAAATTATAATAACTTTTCCATGACATATATTATTTTTTTTGCATTATTTGGTAATAGTAACTTTTCTATGGATAATTGATAGAATTTTAAAAAGTTGTTTTTTCACACTGTTAGTAATGCTAACTCTGAATTTAAACTGAGGTTTAAATTCTAAAATCTCTAGGTTGACTTCTTTAATCGATTATCTTTCTAATATTGGTAAGAACAAGTGCCTTTTTTTTAAAAAATGTAAATCTGAGTTAATTCAGTTAAACAAGATCATGAGCATAATAATTTTAATAAGTTAAGGAAGAGGATCTTTACTACAAATTATGAAATTATTAAGTTAACAACCATAAGATTTTTTAGAAAGGACAATGCTGCATCTTTAGATTGTCTTTATAAGGATGGTAACAATATCAAGGATTTAGAGATGGTAAATTATATTTTCAATCATTATAGTAACATTTTTACTCATATACCGTCTGAATCTAGAATGGGTTTTGCTGATGTAAATTTCAGAATTGATAATGAAATCACTAATGATTGTAATTTTGTTATTTCCAAACAGATGATAACGGATGCACTTACTGACATCAATAAGCACTGTTTACCTGGCCCTGATTTTTTCAACTTTCACATCTTTAATTTATTTAGTCATTTGTTTACGCCTATCTTCGAAATTTATTTTAATAATTTGTTTATTCGTTTTATGATAAATTTTTCATTGAATTGTAATTGGTTCTATTAAAAAAGCTAATGATTTTAACCNAGACCAAAAGGTGGAGTTGGGGCAGATGTGTCTTATTTGTATAGAAAATTTTGATACAAAGATTTTCGCAAAATTTTTGAATAGTATATTGAATGTTGTTTTGCCATCAATTTTATCACCTTTGCAATTTGCTATGAAAGGCTCTAACATTCATATGATAAGGTAGCTCATGGTAGATTAGTAGCTAAAAT
>PXIH01S0020038.1:6934-19887 GCA_003024985.2 Euperipatoides rowelli
GTATAAATTCCCTTCCTCTTTAATGTATTTTTTAAATCTATATATTTCTAGTGTTTCCTTATCTTGTAACCCCTTCAACCAGTGTTGACATCGAAGGGCACCCTCAAGTGAGAAGAGCAGTAACTAGGAGCTTGAAAATTTCCCCTTCTAGCTTAGTTGAACTGGTTACTATGGCAACATAGCTTTAACACGACGTTTCATAGCTTTCTTTAAGTAGTTTTAACAAGAAATTTTCATAATATCACTAGTTAAAAAAGTCCTCTTGCCTCTTTCAGTTTACATTGTTGGATGATTTTGTGCACTTCACCAAACGAGAATGGGGGGGGGGGCCCATTTGGGAAGAGATAGATAGAAATGAAAAACATGTCAAACAATTTAACCAATTTTAGAATCTACTGCTAAGCAAAATTAACTATTCAAGGAATAAATCTAGAGATTTATTCTGCCATTTACAAAATTTATTTAGTAAATGACATAACTCTCTTCTCGGGTTGACAAAAGACCTTTACTGTACTTTTAGTAAAATTTACTTATATCAATGTAGACTAATAACTGTTAATCTGAGGTACTTCTGCTTAGCCGTTTATTCCATGGATAAATGAACATGAGTACCAAAAAAAATTTTTTTTTTTTGTTTAAAAATTGCCAAAAATTTACAAACTCTTTTTTTTTTAATACATGATTTCAATCAAATTGGTCTGGCTGTTCCCATGGTAGTGCTGCCAAACTTTCTTTAAAATTTATTTATTTTAGTTCATTCAAAATCCTTACTTTAATTTCTCTTTGCTAACAACAAAAAATAACTCCACAATATTTAGATAGGTCTACTATCTTTCCCACAAGATCAAAATTCAGATAGGTTTTCCATCTGATGACAAACAACTTTTAGATAGAATTCCCTTTCTATAAAAAACAACTTTTGGATAAAATTTCCTATCTATAAAAAAAAAACCTTTTGGTAGGTTTACTATCTACCCCAAAAGAATTTAGATGGTCTAGCAACTCTGTAGTGCTACCTCAAACTAATTCTCTCGTAATGAAAATTTGCAATTTTCATTTTAAAAATCCATATTGCAAAGGCAGAAATATGGGTTTTCTATGCCCCCTCCTGTCACTTAGCAAGGAGTGTTATTACTTTACTTTTTTTTTCAGCGTTTCATTTACTTTACTTTGCTTGTGTTGTTTGTTGCCTTATTTGCACTATGGGTGGACTGGTAGTTCGGGGTGCAGTTTATTTGTCCGAGGAGGAAACTGAAGAGGTTGCCGGAAGTGAGCCCACATCACGGGCATTTGTCCCTATAGCGAACACGAGGACCTGAAGGCAGCTCATCGGGCGTTACTTGAGGATTATCGAGTTCAAGGGGTAGCATTGACATGTGCCATGACACTCAATTCGATATGCCGGGATTATCTACTTAACTTGTATGGTCCCATGTCCACCTATTCGGCCTCCTCTTTCGTGGACTTAACGGACATCTGTACGCAGTGTCCAGTTTTGAAGAGACGAGGGGGAGAGAATGCTCAAAGCGAAAGTCTAAGCTAAGTCGTCTCCTTTGTAGGGTGCCATTGGGCATGAAGGTAGCCCCTTCTGTGATCGATCCGCGTCCTTCATAATGACATTGTTGAGTTATGAAAAATACCGAAAATTTTTTTTTTGTTAATTACTTTGTTTATTAATTAAAAGCTATTTCCTCTTTTTTTTGTTTTAGTGTGCTTATTTAAATACCACTATGTTACGTACTTTATGTTACTATGTGCTTGTTTTTGGCCAAAGCATCTTGGTTGTATTTCCTTTAGTATACTTTATTTTACTGCAGCTTTGTTTTATAAAAAATATATATATTTTTTTTTGATTTAGTTTAACTTCCTTTTTGTTTTGTTTTGTCTTTTTTTGTTTTACCCGGATAAAATATGACTAGTTTATTTGTTTCTTTTTCTCAGGAAGTACCCATGTTTTAAGTCAGGGTCTTCAGTCTCGATAGAATTCTCGGACTCTCTGTTTTTGTTTAGTTCCCCAGAGCATTTGAGAATTTTAGTATAGATAATTCGATTTCCGCCATTTCATCCGTTGGCGCTGGGATAGAATCGTATTCGTGTAAGATTTTTAGATATTTAGCATACTCTTCCTCCTTTTATTTTTGTGCGTTTACTCCTGCATCGTCCATCTCTACTTCTTCCGAGGGGATCATTATGCTGTCTATTTGGGGTGCAACTATGTTGTTAGTCTTAGGCCTAAGGATTGTTGCGTCAACTTCATCAGCAATATCTTTACGATGCACGTATGCTTTGATTTTATCTACATGCACTTGTTTCACTTTTCGGGGTGTTTAATGTCTCAAATGTTTACCAGGTTAGTTCTTTTGATCACACAGTATGGTCCGGTGTATTGGGGTTTAGCTTTCTATTGTGGCCAGAGTAGCTAGGGATGTCTAAGTCATCAGTCAAATTCTCGCAAGTGCCGCCCTCTGTCTTTATTTCTCGCATTGGAGATGGAGGCGTTTTGTAAGTTAGAAAAAACTTCTACTTTCGCAGCCTCCAGCTTTTCCAATATAGCATCTACCAGATCTATTCTTTTTAGATTGTTATTGTTTTAATTTAGATTAAATTCTGAAAATGCATCATACTGGTAGAAGCCATGGAAGATAAAAAAAGGGGACTTGCTTAGTGCTGCTATGTACGGTGTTGTTAATTATTTGCATAAGATAAGGGAGCATGACGTCCAGATCGGTGAATTCTTTGTTGCAATAGTGTGATATTAAATTTAATATTTTTGTGTTTATTCTTTCACTTACCCCATTGGAGCAGGGCCAAAAACTATTTGGGTTATCCTATCTATTCCTAGTCTTTTATATAGTGTTGTCATTATGTGACCTACTAGTTGTGGCCCACGATCTGATATATTTTGACCCTCCATAGTGCGTATAAATTATTTTCATGTAATCTTCAGCTATGAGGTGGGCTTCTTTGCTTGGGATGGGGCTGGCAAAGGTCATGTGGGAGAAATAATCAGTGTATGTAATTATGTATTTCTTTCTCATTTCAACAGGAATATTTGTCTTATCAGGAATCTTTGTTTCACATTTGCACACAGCCAATACGGAATTATTCTTCTGTGTAGTACGTTCATTCCTTTTATAAATGTTTTAAAGTCTAAGCTTTGAAAAGGAGATCCATTATCCGTGATTATTATGTCAGGATATCCAAATGTTGAGAAGATATTCTCTAGCTTTTGTATATTTATATGAGCAGCTGTTGATGGCACTATCTCTACCACTGGAAATTTGCTGAATTGATCTACCAGAACTAGCAAATATTCGCCTGAAGCCAGAGGTCCTTTGTGCTTGATATTTATTATTGACCCTGGTTTGCTAGCAGTATCTTAATATTGTATTCTGGGCAGATTCTTCTCTTCTGTTACTGTTTGACAGGCTTTACATCTTCTTACAGCCTCTTCTGCTAGTTGATCCATTTTTTGGAAACCAGACTGTGTCACATAGCAATGATTTTACCCTTACTATGCCTTGGTGTGAGCTGTGGGCTTGTTGAATGATTCTTCCTTGTAATGTTTTTGGAATCACTAATCTGTGTCCTCTCAATAACACTGATCTGTCTTTATTTGTTGACAATTCAAATTGTATCTTTCTATAAGTTTCTAGCGCTTCTGTTTTTTCCCATCTTCCTGAATATATGCATTCAATCACTCTTTGAAGAACTTCATCTTGTTTAGTTCCCTTTAAGATGTTTTGAAAGTTTACTGTTTTGGTTTGTTGCATTCAATTATGAAGTTTATATATCTGTCTGACATTGACGTTTGGTTTTCAGTGTTTTTCTGATTGTCTCTTGCTATGTGATGTCTCGACATGTAGTCCACTGGATTAGTTTTTCCTTGACTGTATTGGATGTTGAAATGATAAGGTTGGAGTTTAAATCTCCATCTCTCTAATCTAGGAGACTGTTATATTTGGCTAGTCAAACACAGGATCAAAGGTTTATGGTCAGTTACTACCTTGAATTTATGACCGTATAGATACATATGGAAATGTAGAATAGACTTAATCACTGCATAGGCTTCTTTCTCAATTTGTGAATATTTCCTTTCCGTATCATTTAGTTTATGACTTGCGTATGCTATTACTACTTGTTTTCCTTCTTGAGTTATTTGTATCAGCATGGCTCTTGCTCCATCAGGACCGGCATCTGTCCATAGCTCTGTTTCACTTTCCTTATTGAAGAATGCTAAATTTTCGACATCACATAATGTAGATTTTATTTTGTTTATTGATTCTTAATGTATGGGTAACCATTTCCATTTATTATTCTTTCTTATTAAATCTTTAAGTGGTTTGGATATTGCTGCTAAGTTAGGTATGAACCTTGAACAGAAATTCTCCATTCCTAAAAAGCTTCTAACCGCTTTGGGTTTGGTAAAACTGAAACAGCTTTTTGTTTTTCTTTATCAATGCTAACACCATTTTTTGAGAAGATCAGTCCTATGAATTTGATTTCATTCTGTTTGAATTTGCACAGTTTGCTTTGTTTAGAGTTTATCCAGTGTTTGTTTCAATGTTTTATCATGTTCTTCTATATTTTTGCCATAAACAAGAATGTCATCACTTATGTTAGCTGTTCCTGGTATTTCTTCAATTAGTTTTGATACCTCATNTAAATCTTTAAGTGGTTTGGATATTGATGCTAAGTTAGGTATGAATCTTGAACAGAAATTCACCATTCCTAAAAAGCTTCTAACCTCTTTGACACTTGTTGGGTTTGGTAAAACTGAAACAGCTTTTTTTTTCTTTATCAATGCTAATACCATTTTTTAAGAAGATCAGTCCCAAGAATTTGATTTCATTTTGTCTGAATTTGCACTTGTCTTTGTTTAGAGTTAAACCAGTATTTTGGAGTTTATCCAGTGTTTGTTTCAATGCCTTATCATGTTCTTCTATATTTTTGCCATAAACAAGAATGTCATCACTTATGTTAGTTGTTCCTGGTATTTCTTCGATTAGTTTTGCTACCTCATGTTGAAATATTTCTGCAGCTGAAGTTATGCCAAAATTTCATCTTTTGTATCTGAAGCAACTGATGTGTATGTGGTGAATGTTGTCACGTCTCTAGAATCTTCTGTTAGTTCATACTGATGATAGCCTTTTGCAAGATCTAATTTTGAAAATACTGAGGTATCTTTTAAACCAATCAATTACATCATCTATTGTTGGTGTTAAATGTCTTTCCCTTATAATGGCTTTATTAGCTGTCATGTCAACACAAATTCTTAATGAACCATCTTTTTTTAGGAACTACAACTATAGGAAAATCCATGAAGAGGGACATTTTTCAGGGACTTTATGATGTCATCGTTCATTAGTGTCATTAGCTCTTTTTCCACTTCTCTAATATGATAGGGAATCCTTCTGTGTTTTAGTATGATTGGCTCAATGTCTGTTTGGTTGTGTAATTTAATTTTTGTGTGATTATGTTTTCCTACTCCTTTAAATAGTGCTTTATAGTTTTTTAGAATACTTTCTATTGGTTCTGTTTTTGTTATAGCATTGTTAAGATTTACTTCATCTTTGTGCATGAACTTAACTATTCCTAGTAGCATTAAGGATTTGCTTCCTATCAAAGATGGACCTTTTTCTGAGATTGTAAAATCTAGCATATATATTTTTGCTTTATGATATATAGAGGTTGTTAATATTCCTAGCACTTTTGTTGGAACTTTTGAACCATAAGCAAATGTGTGTGTTGAGTCTTCTTTTAAGTGCATCTTTTGTTTTTTATTTTTAAAAAATCTTTGTGGCTAAGCATGTTTTTTGTTGAGCCATTATCTAATATGAAGCTCACTGAAGGATTCTCAACTTGCAAAGTGATATATTCATGTGAATTTTTGTCATTTGTTAATTCAAATGTCGTTAAAAGCTCATTGATTTCCACATTTTTTTTTAATTGTTTGAGTCGAGTCTAGCTGATAAGCATTTTGACCGTAACCTCGAGATGGTTTGTGCTGGTTATTTTTATTTCCGCAATAGCTGTTTTATTTATTCTTAACCAACATACTTTTGAAAAGTAGTTTAGTTTAGAACAATAACTACATGCTTTTCCTTTTGCCTTGCATTCAAATAAACCTTGAGAATGCCAAGGTTTACCGCAATAATTACATTGTGATTTTCCTTCATTTTTATGAATTCAGAGTTATCTGATGACGTCATTTGTTTTTGTTCCCATTTTACGTTATAACTTTTATTTTGTGATTTTAATACGCTTGTTTCACAAATTTTAAGATTCTATTTCTATAGCCTGCTGATTAGTTATTTCACTTATTCTTATTCCATACTGTATTATTTCTTCTAGGTTTTTCAATGTCCTCACCTTCATCGTTAGGGTTTGGTCCTCTAGAAAGAACATCAGCTACAACATTGGCCTTCCCTTTCCTGTGTCGTACTACATAATTATATTCTGACAACAGTATCCATCTGGCCACATTAGAGCTGAATGATCCAACTCTATAATGAACTTAACTCCATAGAGGTATCCCCTAAATTTATTGATGGCCCAGATCACAGCTAATAACTCAAGTTGCATCATCAGGTAATTTTTTCGGCTCTCTTCAGTCCTCTACTTGCCTAAGCTATTATATGTTCTGTGTCATCATGTGGAGTCTGGACCAGTACTGATGCCACACCCAATAACGATGCATCCATCCTGTGTTAATTCTAGGTCAAAGTTAGGGACTTGTAGGATTGGAGGGGAGGTTAATGCTAGTTTCAGTGTTTGAAAAGTTCCTTCCTCCTCCACCCCCCATTTCCACTTTACACATTTCCTCTTAATGTTATTCAATGGTGCTGCTATTGTTGAAAAGTCTGGGATGAACTTGCGGTACCATCCTGCCAATCCCAGGAAACTAATGATCTGTTTGATATCCTTAGGTCTAGGGAATTCTTGTACTGCTGAAATTTTATCCGGATTCACCTCAAGGCATCTCTGACTCCACACTTGACCTAAAAATTTGCTGCTTTCACAGGTGAAGCTACATTTGGACATCTTTATGTTTAATCCTGCCCTATGAATAAGGTCAAAAATTCGTTCTAGGCCATTGAAGTGCCTATTGTAACTGTCCGAATAGATGACTATGTTGTCTATGTAGCTATATGCAATTACACCTAACACGTCTCTAAGGACTTCCTCCATAAGCCTACAAAAGGTTGAACCGGCATTCTTGAGTTCAAATGCCATTCTCCTGAACTCATATAAGCCTTCGGCTGTTATGGATGTTGCTGTTGGCATATCATCTGGCTCCATTTCAATAGCCCAGTAACCCCTGCATGGATCACCGGTACCGGAAACTTGTCATCAACAGTGACTTTATTTAGGCCCCGGTAATCCATGCAGAATCTGTAATCCTGTAACTGTTTCTTTTTTACCAACACAACTGGTGATGCCCAATTAGAAATGCTCTTTTGTATAACTTCCAGATTCAGATTTCCTCTACTTGGTCCCTGATAACCGCCTTTAATTTCGGGTTATACTGGTAGGGCTCCTGGCTATAGGTCTTCCTTCGGTAACCATTATTTTGTGTTTGATGATTTTTGTTTTGCCGGGTTTGAAAAGCATTTTTTGTTTGACCTTAGGAATTCCATTATTTGTTTCTTTTCTTCTCCATTTAAGCTACTAACCCTGTCCATTATTTCCATTAGGTCACTCTCAAATTTCTTGTTTTCCTCCTTGGGGTCTGTTTCTAATACCATGCATTTCATCTTCTTGGCTATGCTATCATCCTTGTTGTCTTTGTGGGGTTCAACTTCTTCCTCTTTATCTTCCCACTCTGTATTATCTGTGACTTCACTAGTGATATTCTTATCATCATTCAATTCCTCCTTCTGTTCATGTTCCTCGATTTCCTCCTTCCTTTCTATCAACTCTTGCCACTCTTCAGCGTCGAAATACTCTTGCCACTCTTCAGCGTCGAAATAATCATAGCATTACTCATTCAAAGTAATGCTATGATTCTCCTGGTCATAATGTAACGGCATAATTAACCAGAAAATCCATACCCAAAATTATATCAGTGCCCTGGGTATTGAGGAAACTAAAGCTATTGACACATGAAGTGTTTCCCATAAATTTAAACTTCATATTGACTCCCCCCCCCCCTGTTTTCATTCTCATTGTTCCATCTGCTAGCACCACTTCCATACCTTCTTTACACACCAATCTTGGTCCAAACCCGTGATCCCAATATCTGTCGCCCAAATGTATGACAAAACGGTGGATGCAATAAAGCTAGCATCTGCTCCCGAGTCTATCCTGCACCAAAAAATGCATCCATCCATACAAGTCTAGCTTGAGCAGTGGTTGGTCCTTTATCTCAACCAACCTGTCATTGCCTGTCATAAAATATTCATCCCCCCCTGCCGATACCTTGAATGTTATTTGCATATATCCGGAACCTGTCTCTGAAGTGTTTCTAACATTACTATAATTTCCTGTTTGGGCTGTTACTATTGTTTGCGGGAGCAGCCGTCTGCCCATCTCCCACGGTACCCCCTAGCCCATTTAAAGACTGCCCATTACCACTTGCATCACCACTATCCCCTCATCCCATATTTGGTTGCCTGCCCCCTAACATTCTCCTATTTCTTCCCTTACCTCTAGGTTCAGAGTTGATAGCATTTGCCCTGCTATTATTATTATTATAACTAGTCCTGTTGATGTTACCAGGTTGTCTATTATCAGTATATGGGGTTGCTTGTTATTGTGGCCTTCCTCTTTGTTCTGCATATCTGGGATCATATCCACCCCCCTGCCATCTTAAATTCAGAATATTCTCAAGCTCCTTCGCCTCATGTGTTAGACGAGTTATGGTAGTTATGTGCAACCTCAGCAAATCTAGGTATTCCGGTTCCATTTTCCTCAGAATGATACTGACCATCTCCTCTTCTGATATGTCGTTATATGCTAGGCTCACTAGTTCTTTGCCAACCCAGATAAACGTTTCTATGTTTTGCCCCACTTTTTGACTACACCCTTCAAGTTCCACCTGATAACTAATCCTTTTAACTGGTCCATTAAACTCCATCAGAAATTTAACTTTAAAATTGTCCCATGAAGTGGCTTTTGCCTTTATGTCTCTGTATCATGACAGAACATTGCCTCTGAGGTGCTGATCTATGCAATTCAAATATAATTGGGGTGGTATTCCCATTAGTCTGAAGTATTCTTCCATTTGTTCAATGTAAAAAGGTGCAACAGATCTACCTATTTTATTGGGGTATACTGGCATCTATAATGTCCTGGTCATTCCCATAGATATGATTGCCTGAGCTCCTGAATTATCAAAGCTACTTGGTGCTTTAGCACTAGGATTAATCACCTTATCCCCCCTTAATTCTTTGACTAATTTGTGCATAGCCTCTCTTACCCCCAAATCTAGTTGTGTCTTATCCTCCCTCAACATTTCAGCTTTACTGAAGTTTACCTGCGCCCCCCCCCCCCCACTACCATGTCCATACTACCAAATTTACTTATGACCTCATCTAAATCTCTTCACATTTTTTAATACAAGCTTTTCCTTTGCTCCCTCAATATTACCCTTTTTAGACAATTTGGGGATCGTATTGTAAATCTGTCAATTTCCCCTGATATACTCAATCTTCTGTTGAGGTTGTTCCCTCATTTTATTTGACACATACTTTTCTACGCCATCTGTTCTTTGTTCACACCTTAACTTATTATCTTCTACATCCCTCTGCAACTGCTCTACACTCTCTTGTAAGGGTTGTACTATTGATTGCATGTGATTTTGCATTACAGTTAAATTTTTATCTACTTGTTTGAACCTATCATTAGTTTCTATATTCTGAGCTTCCTGCTCTTTCATGACATTTAGTCGTGTTTGAGTTACCTGGTCAATTTTGGTATTTAGCTGTATATTAACTTTCTGCATCTCGGCTCTTAGATATTAGTTTGTTCTATTTTATCATTATTTTGCTTTACTTCATCTTAAAGTTGGTCTAATTTACATTATTTTGTTTTACTTCGTCTTTAAGCTGGTCTACTATAAGCATCATAGCTTTAAGCATTTGTTTTATATCATCATTTGCTTTGTTTTCAAGCTCAATACTACTAATATTTGCTTCTTCTCACTTAGCATTAGCAACGTCTGTTTCAAGCTAAGAAGCTTGGAGTTTGAGCCCCCAACATACTAAAGGGCAACTCACTGAATGTTGAGTTCAATTCTCCTGCCTTAGGCGAATACAATCCCTCATTATTCAAAGCAGCTTTATCATATTGACTATTCTAATTTTACTTATCTGACTACTATAGCAATGCTTATGTTGTATTCAATAGAGTTAATATTTTTCTGGTGTGAAATACCTACTGTTATTTATCTTGGATTCAATCCTTTACCGTATAAATATTTTACTAAACTAAATAAATATTTTCAGTAGATCACAAAATAGTAAATGTATACATTTTCCCTTAGGGTAACAAAATATTTATATTTATACCTCCAAGAAAACCAATCTTGCCTTATATTAAATCCAGAACACTCAAATATGTCAAAAAAAATTTTTTTTTTTTTTTTTTTTTTAAAAAAAATCCGAATACCCAAATCACTACCCTTTCAAAGATTCACAGATATATATACCGTGCTTTTGTTTATCTTGCAATTTATTACTGTGAAATTGACAATAACCTTTACAAAAATACGATTTATGATTGGAAATATTTGCCTTAAAACAGCGAATTTTTAGATTTTATAAATTTTAGTACTAAAATCTCTTCATAGATGGCACTAGCTACTTATCCAAAGCCTAATATTTACAACTCACTGTGTGCATCGTTGTATGTCTAAAACTGCTTCTTTTTTTTTTACACGTTGAAGGTACCAAATTATAAATTGTTCTATGCAACAAAAAACGTTATAAACCATGTTGGGTGCTACTTGTAGATCAACAAACGCTGTCCTTTACCACGTTGGGCGACCACTTGTCATCCAACAAACAAAATTGTTCTATTTCCACGTTGGGCGACCACTTGTCACTTAACAAACGCAGTCCTTTACCACGTTGGGCAACCACTTGTAGATTACCGCCCGATAATGTATCTTTGCACACTCGGTAACTACGTCCAGGCCAGATATTGTGGGAAAAATTTACTGTTCACAAAACAAAAATTACTCGGAATTAGGCACCACCCACACTTACCTGTCCTGCCTCTAGTGTTAGCCAGCTCGCTATGATGACTCTCTACTCACAGGGTATACTGCAAAATCCCCAAAAGGTTGCAAAACAATTCAGGAAATGATTAAAGTACAAGGAAAATAATTTAAAAAAATACCGACTCGACACAATCTTGTCCCAAAACTGCTTACGCATTGGACAAAGTGTTTACACAACTTGAGCAACTACAATACAGTTTTCTATTAATTATTGCGATGTTAGGTTCTGGATTTGAAACTACAAAATTAACATATGAAGAGAAAAATCTTAAAAGATGAATTTTCTTGTCGGAAAAAAAAAACATAAGATTACACTATCATAAAATAAAATCACCTACGCTATTATACGGTCTCACTCACTATTCTAACATCCTAGCCTTACTTATTTATAATAATACAAATTATAATATCTCCCTATCTAAAACAATAATAAACAAAAATCTCAATATTGCACTAGGATGAGTGGTTAAGGAGTATTAAATCTTAGTAATATACAAACATTTATAGATATGCTTTAGTATGGCATTCAAGTAAATCAAACGTTATTGCAGTAGGATGAGTGGTTAAGGAGGGGTATTAAACTGTAGTAATATACAAACATTTATAGGTATGCTTTAGTATGGCATTCAACTAAATCAAACATTTCTACAGTAGGATGAGTGGTTAAGGAGGACTATCAAACAGTAATATACAAACATTTATAGATATGCTTTAGTATGGCATTCAAGTAAATCAAACATTATTTCATATACTGTATATATATATATAGAGAGAGAGAGGAAAAGGAGTGGCAAAGAAAAAGGTAGGGAAGGGGAAGAGAGACTAAAGGGAGAGAGGAGAGATTGGAAAGACAGAGGGAGAGTAAAGACAGATAATAGAGGGGATAGAAAATTGGCATGTAGAGGGAGTACTGGGAGAAAGATGTAGAGAGAGGGTAGTGAGAGGGAAAGGGGAGAGACGGAGATATGGGGTAGGAGTGAGAAGAGGGGCAGAGAGAGGGGAAAAGATGCAAATAAGATAGAAAAAGGGGAGGAGAGTGGTAAAAGGGGAGAGACATGAGAAAGTGGAATGGAGAGAGAAGAAACAGAAAGTGTAAGGGAAAGAAAACAGATAAGATGGAGCAGGGGAAAAGATAGAGAGGGAGAAGACAAAGGGAAGAAGAGATATAGCAGAGAGTGGGAGAGGGGGGAAGGGGAAAGATGATGGGGAGAAAGAGCAGAATGAGAGGGCTTGGAGAGAGAGGAAAGAGAGAGAGATGGCATGGAGAAAAAGGGAGGGAGCCTGAGAGAGGAGAGGTTAGAGAGAAGTGAGGAGAGAGAGGATGAGAAAGAGGATGAAATGTATGGAGGGGGAGCAGTAAGGTAGAAAGGGAGGGACAGAGATATGAAGAGGGGAAAAATACAGATATAGTAGAGAGAGGGGGGGAAGTAATCGAAGGAGAGAGTATATGTGCATGTATGTCTTTTGATATACAGTATTTCTGGATAATCCAATCTCTAGTTTATATTAAAAACATAAAATATCATGATCATTTGTACTAAATTATTATTTTTTTAAATTACTGAATATGAAAATCAAAATAATATACTATTTATGAAACCAAATAATATCAATTACTAGTTATTAATTACAAAATTATATTTTTTCTAAACATTAAGATATCAAATGATGGTAAATGTTAATACTATATAATGATAAAATATTATTCACTAAGATAAAAAATATTATG
>PXIH01S0020046.1:11288-21962 GCA_003024985.2 Euperipatoides rowelli
AGATATTCAAGAAAAATGTTTTCATCGGTCTCAGAGACCGTGAGCGGGCACTCTAGGGTTAAGTAAACCATCACTTATATTCAGGCAAGTTGGTGACTCATCCTTGACCATTCCACCGTTGTAGATATTAGATTTATTTTTTGTTGATAAACATTCTGCAAAGTATGTCTGCAATAACAATCAAGATCAACAGGAAAATGTGTTGCATCATTTAGAATTCCAAACTTAATTTATTTGTTTGATATTTTAGATCTTTCACAAGTTTTCAGACTGTTTTCTTGGTAGAAAACAAAGAAAATATCAACTCATCCCCTTTCTGTGCATGCTTTCAAATAATTTTCCCAAAAACTTTTGACTATTCATCAAATGTATTTAGTCAGAGAAACTAGATTGAAACTGAACTTGCAAAAGCCAGGAAGTTAACCACAGTAGCTTTGTGGTCGGGCAGAGGTAGTTTAGTAAATTTTTCACTTCCTAGTACAGATTTAATACTTTGAACTAACATAATTTTGTGTGATTTTGTTACATAACTACACCCATGCTAAAAAAAGGTAATGTTGATGTCTATTTAAAGGTCAAAGAAATTAGCTGTTGAGTATGGAGCTCCAAATGATGAAATATTTTTACCTATTGATATTACAAAACCAAAACAATGTTGCAGATATATTTTGCGGGTTGATTGAAAATAAAAGAGAAAAAAAAAACTGTGACGTAGTCAAGGAGGAGTCACCAATTTATCTGAGTTTAAGTAATGATATAGTTAAAGATGAAGAAAGTTTAGTAATGAACATTATGAAACTAATCGTGATGTCTTGTAAGCCCAAACAAGTACCGATTTGCTCAATGAATACAGATCATTTTGTAAATGCACATCTATGAGACTAAATGGAAACAAAAATGTCTAAAATAATTTTGGATGGTGTTTGGTATTGGAGCAAATTTGAGATTCATATTCATTCTACTGAACACAAAGTACTAGGCAGTTGTCAACATGGCTACCTGTATCCACTCGCTGACAGGTTATGACACGACAAGTAAAATTGGCACAAATAAACTGCTTTCAAAGTTATTAGATCCTACTCAGCAGTTTTGTTGAGTTGTTTGGGGAAAACATTTAATGACTATAATGCTGAATTTATAAAATAGTTCACTTTCTGGAAATAACAAAAGTAGATATTAACCCTTTTCTTTTTAAATTAGGAATGAAGAAAGTCCTATTTTCACATCAGTATAAATATGAAAGACTTTTGCTAAATATCAGCATTGTATTCATTGAATAGCAGCAGATATGAAACTCCCAATAAAAGGAAATAAACTGAGTCATATGTCCAGGAATGTTCATTATATTATGTAAAATTATGCTAAGAATTATGAAGTATATTGTATGGTCTACACAGAAGATTTAATTTTTGAGAGAAGAGCTATTTTTGATCTAATTAAAAATAAATTTGAAGAGCTACATTTTAGTTAACTACCACCCCCAATGATTAATAAACAACACTGTGTGCTGTGTTCCAGATGCACAACAAACTAAACTAAGAAGTGTTTAGGACTCATACTGAAACTAATGCTATATCCATGTCACTATCTGTCATACACATTCGCTAAAAGTTATAGAACCACAAATACCTGTTCAATACCTGAATATGGTTGCAAGTTGCAGGTAGTTGTCTCCTGTGCTAATGAAACAATGCAGGCATGGACAACATATTGATCGTAGCCCACCAGTAAACCACCAACCAATTGGAAGTAGACTGCCAAAGCCTTGGGTCAAAAAATAAATAAACAAATAAAGATTATCAAATAAATAAAGCATTATACAATTTTAGCATGCTTCACCTGTGTAAGTGAAAAATGTCTTTCACATTGATCTTAATAATTATTTAGTTTTAACAATTTATCTTGTAACATTATGCATACTTATTCGAATGATAATTGCTATAATGAGGAAGTTATAATGATTAAGTTTCTACATAAAGCTGACTTTGATTTGAAGGTTATGAATAATGAACAGTTGTTTAATTTGTTAAAAATACAGATGATTGGGTTTTTTTTAATTAGTATTTATTTATTTATTACTACAGAATTATTGCAAAAATTTAATTGCATGAGTTATGTAATGATTTTTTTTATTTCATCCATTTACAGATTTTAAACTTAAAAAAACATTAAATTAAATCTCCGTTTTTGCATAACTATCAGTTGAACCATTGATGTTTAATCTATATCTACCAGTTGACATTATGTGTATTTTAATTAATTTTTGTGACTAAAATACTGACATTAATAATCATTAAATTGTATTTTTCTTATTTGATATCTTAGTTCTTATTTTTTTTTTTTTTTCATATCTTAATATTGAGAATTTGAAGATTGTACAAATCTCAAGGGCTTTCTTTATTACTGATTAAAATTTATAATTTCAGAAATAGAAAAAAAAAATATCACTTTGTAATTAATATTTTAATTTTTTTTTTTTTTTTTCTTTTTAAAAAGTTGTTCAATCAGATTACTAATATTATCTACTAAACTCATTTAATTTAAATTTATTTTATTTGTTCTCTATTTTTGTTTGTTAGCTTAATTCACTCTTATTAACTTTCTTTGTGAATTTGGTATATAGCATAAATAATTCTTTCTCTAGATATATTTTAGACATGTATCATATTTGCTTCTTTGTTATTTATTAATTTTCCAATAAAGTATGTTTATGAAGTGGGAGGTCCCTTCAAAAAAATTATAATAAATGCATTACAATAGTACTAAGACTTTTGAACTAATCCTCCCCCTGCCCCTCTCCCTCCACCCCCCCTCCCCCCAAAAAAAATTAAAAACAATAAACTTATCAAAAATAAAATAAAAATATGTGGCGGACAACAACATTTGTGAAAATTTAGAAGTTGCTCACAACCTACAAAGGTCTACCAAGCAATAAAGTCTTATGCGGTTCTACTTTTTTAACTTTTCAGTAAAATAATTTATTGATGAGAAAAAAAAAAATGTTAAATTGATAGAACAAAAATGGAGTTTGCTAATATGCTGTCACTTTACAAAAAAAAAATTTAAGTAAAGCAAAAATGTGTTCTCTATGTACAAGCTAAAGTAATCCACATGTCTATAATGTATTCAATCATTCTATGAATGATTCATATATTATATAAATGATCAAATTGCAATCTCAAGAACTAAAGGGTTACAACTAATATGTCCTACTTCTTTCATTACTTCCATTCATATTTCCATGATGTTAAAACTTCATATAAGTATTTACTGGATCAATAAACTTTGAAAGTAGTCGGGAATAGAAGTTAAGGTTAAAAAATGAATATAAATTTCTACCTTACCCCTAAAAAAAAAAAAAAAACTACAAAGCATAAATTTTATTTTGACAGCTTTATCAACTGATTAATATTATGGACAATATGTATGACTGCAATAGACAATTTATTGATCTTATATTGGCATTTATTAACGGTTCGGTTATCCAACTGTTAAACCATTTAGTGGACACAGACTTATCACTTTCAAACCATTTTACTAATAGTAAATGTCTTGTTTAAATTATTTATCATTTAAAATACTCCCTGTAGTTTTATTCCAATAAACCAATCAAAGTCAACATAATACAGAGCTTTTGTAGCTCCAGCACTGATTTATCACAAGTGTCTCTAGCTAGCCCACAACAATTATTTAGGTGACATGAATGAAATGGAAAGCAGCCTTAATTTATTTTTTCAATCCCAACCTAGCCTGCACCTAACTCTGACTACATATAAAAAAAAATATGCCTAAACCTATGATCATTATTGATAATTTTTAATCAACTTCCATAGTTTGAAACATATATGCAATGTGTGCTAGCTAAGCTTGAAATGGAGAATGGGAAAATAAATGATAGGGATTAGCTTTAGGTGCTAATTAGGGGGAATTCTAAAAAAAGCTCCAATTTCTCTTTTTAATTGTACTTAGCTTTATTATAATCATCATCATCAGCAGCATTATCATCATAATCATGAACATCACCAGCATCATTATTATTATTATAGTAGTAGTAGTATAGTAGTATTCTTAGTAGTTGTAATCAGTCATAGTCAAAATAGTGGTACTAATATTAGTATTAGTATTAGTAATAGTATTAGTAGTAATAGTAGTACTACTTGTAGTAGTCATAGTACTAATAGTAGTAGTAGTAGTACTAGTATCAGTATTGGTAATAGTAGTAACAGTAGTAGTTGTTTTAGTAGCTCTACTACTACTAGTAGTAGTACTAGTAGTAGTAGCATTACTACTACTACTACAACTAGTAGTAGTAATAATAGTAGTACTAGTAGTAATAATTTATAAAAAAGAACGGCTTGATTTAAAGTGAAAATATTAAGCCATTATTAGAATGGAATTCAGTAAAATTTGATATTTACCTAACAGTTAATATATTAAAAACATCACTTTAGTTTCTAACATATTTTAAACCTGAGTTATAATAGTATCTAGTTATTATTAGACTCTATTTTTTTTCTTTCTATTAAGTCTTTTGGTTTTATAGAATAACTATGTCAAAACCTCACTATGGATTACTACATTTGGGATGCTTTTTTTTTTCTGGGTCACTTTATCAGAAGTTATATTGATTCTGATTGTGAATAGCTTCACTTAGTTCATTCCGTTGACATCCACTTTGTCAGTTGAACTGTCATTGTATTCCGGAAATTATACTGGTCAGCCTTGAGTTTGTATGCATGCATGATTCCCTTGTCAATGGATAACTACTCATTGACATCCCATCATATTGAAATCGAGAGGCTGTCTTGAGATCGTACAGGCTGAAGCAGATATTTCTATGAATATTTAATTGACGTGAAAATGTTGTAAATATTATGCTGTCAGGTACTGGCCACTGAAAGCAAACTCATTGAATATTTATGATCATTTTAGACCTTTTTCTCTGCATTTAAACCTATTTATTTATTTTTTCAACGTAATACTTTATGTTTAAAATTAAACAACAACAACATTGGGAGTTATTTGCATATAGTTAAACTAAAAGTAAAAAACGTACTTTTATATTTATTAAATTAAATTTTGTAAATGAGAGGAAAATAAAATCCTAAAAAAATTTAACATAAAATTTTCACTAAAATACAACTCAAATTATGATTAATTTAAAATTATATTATAATTGCATTTATTATGAATATAGAAATATTATTTACATGTAATTTTTAAATACTGTAATGTTAGACTATAGAGAAAAACGAGATTGTAAGATCGCTGGCCATATGGACCAGGTATCTTACTATCTCGTTTTTATGTAGGATCTATTACAAATTTATCTAATCATTAATTATTGGCACAATTTTTAGTCCCCTCCCCCTTCTGATTGTTGCACCTTTTGCTTATCAGAAGATGGAGCATAATAATAGGAGTTAAGATACAGGGCAAGGGTAACCTAAGGTTAGGAATGCAGACATAAAATAAGGATACTATTCGTTTCAATCATGAGAAAATAATAAATGTTGAGGGTTATCTTTATTGATTTAGTTCATTGAAAGCATCCATATTTAAAAATTTAAAAATAAGAGTGTAAAATTTTAAATATTCTAATTTTCTAAGATTTTAATATAAATTAAAAATATCTACATAAAACTTAATTTTAGATAATAATTCAATCAAATTAAATAAATTTAGGTGTAAGGGTTAAAAATTTGGTCCAGATTCCGTTATCTGCCCACCAATGTGAATTACATTAGGAGTCAAGTGATAACTAAAACGTAGTAGCGTGTCAAATTAGTATTTTTTCTCGCTGATTTATTATATTTTCTCTACAGTCCTAATCTTACCGTAACCCAGAACCCTAGGATAATCTAGAGGTGAAATAATATTTTGATGAGCGCCGATATAGAAAATTCCAACTTACTACCATCAGCCATATTGGTGGGCAGATAACGTAATGTTACTAAATTTTGATTATTTAAAAATGAGGGTGGAAACAAAAAAAATGTCCTAATTATTTGCTTCTTTTTTTTTAGTGTTATTAAAGCAATTTATTAATGTCATTCATTATTTTTTAAAATCAATTTATAGTGAAATTCCGTTATCTGTCCACCAACATGATTAACGTTGGGAGTTGCATAACAACTAAAACGTAGTAGTATGTTGAATATTTTCTCGCTGATTTTAATATATTTTCTTTACAGTCCTAACCTTACCGTAACCCTAAACCCTAGGATAATCTAGAGGTGAAATAATATTTTGCTGAGTGCCGATCTTATTTCAACTAACTACAGTCAACCATATTGGTGGGAAGATAACGGAATCTGACTCAATTTATTGCAAGTAATATTGTTTAGCATATACTATATACATTAAAAAAAACTGTTTAATGGAATTTTGTTTTTTCATTGCTTGTTCTAATTTCCTTCTCAGATTTTGAAAAACTAATGTTTTATGCTGTGTGCTGTACAATTCAAAACAGCTAAAATTATATATGTTTCATAGGTCACATGATCTGATAACTCCAGAATATGTTAGTGAACCATTCATTTTATATGCTTCACAGTTAAATTTTTGGGTGAACATGTAAAAACAGCTATTTTTTTAAAATACGTTTTTTTTTTTTAGATTATTATTATTATTTTGTTTTTTAAATTAAATTGTCTCAATCTGTCGTAACTTGACAAACAAATAGCTTACTATAATTAATGTGAGTTGATATTAACTTAACATTACTAGTAAACATCAACCTACACAAATCAATAACTTAAAATAAACCTATTATAAAGTGATTTTGAATAAATTTGAATGAAATTATATAAAAAAAACACTTAATAAAAATTGATTTTTTACTGACGAACCAGCAACGCTGGAGATCGAGTCGGTCATCATGTCCTCTTGACCAAGCACTGAAGGGCTTATAATTTTTTTATCATCACATAACGTGATCTTAGACAAAAGTCAGAGAAGCCATCTTAGATTATTATTTTGTTTTTGTTGAGAGTGTAAAGAATTTAAAGTTATAAAAATCTAAAAATATTAAAATAGAATGATTAAAGGTAAGCAAAAAATATTTTGACAAGAATTTAGAGTAGTCTAATATCAGAATGATATACGACAAATACACAAAGTCAATAGGTGGCACTAGTTAGTTGATGTTCTTCACCTCACATATACTATATACCTTTATATTTGTTGTTGTTTTTATTTGATTCAGTTACTAGAGGTCAAAAATGTGTAATTGCATTCATTTATTTATGGCCATAATTGCAGCTTTTACTATTTATAGTAAATTTATAATTGACAGACATCATGACAATAGATCATAAACAGATGAATTGGACTGCTCATTGCTTTAGTTACCAAATCAACATTTAAATATTCATGGGGTTTTAATTTGTCTGTGTTTCTTCGACTTTTAACAAAGTCAAACATGCACATGAAGCTGGGTTTTTTCCACAGCTTTGTCTATCATTTTGTCTTGTGTAAATCTCTCACTTTTTATGATAGTATTTCCTTTGTTGCTATGACTGCTTAATGTAATTTATTTTTTATATTTTTATTAAAAGCCTAAACATTGAATTGTTTTACAATATATGATCAAAGTGAAAGAAAATATGTTTCTTTTACCAATCAATAATAACTCAGATACATAATTTTGTAATTTTTATTGTTATTACTTTTGTCAAGCTATTAACACTAGCCATATTTACTTTAACTCATTAATAAAAGTTATCAATTAATTAATTTCAAGTATTATTAGGTATATGGCTATTTTGTTTCTCTCTAGCCAAATTTAATTGAACAGCTTAGGATTATAACAAAATAAGTCATTATTGTATCCTTTTTTATATACTGTAGTTTCATAGAGGGTAGTACTTCATTTATCCACTGTCCACTGTCCAGCCATAGATATTTGAAATAAGCCTTCCAGATACCAAATAAAACAAGACAAGTATTTCCTTTATTTAAATTGTAATATTTTAATACTGTCATAAAAGGACATATTTTTAAGGAAGTTTATTTTAGTTTTTCTTAGTATTTTTTCCATATGGGATTTTTTGACCTTACAAGCATTAAATAAGTGTGTTGTTTCAATTTGAATTTGCAAAAGTAACAATTATTCTTTATTGTCTTTAGCATATTTAAATGTTGTAATCTGCTTTTATCATGGTAGCGGGGAATGAATTTAATAAAATTGTGCACTTTGTGACAAGTTCTTGAAATTTGGAATAGTGTTAGGTATTGGCTTAAGATTTTCAAAAATCACCACATACAGGATTTTATAGCCCTCTGGTGGCCAGTACGTACATAATCCAATATGGCCACCACCAGAAAAAGAGAATGCCATAAGTAAGTTCCTTTAGAACCGGATTATTTTATAATACCACATATAAAGTTGTTGTTAGGCTCTACATCATCTATTATCATCTATAATATCTCAACAGAAAAAAAAACATATTGCATCAAGTTATTTATTGAAAAAAATACTTCAGCTTGTTTACATTATTATGTCACAAATAAGATACAATAAAAACTGTGTGCCAATTGAAATAATATAACAAATTAAATTATTTAAAAAATATCCAAATAGACATTTAAACCATAGTTTCATTATATAATATATCTTATCAAGAAGATATAAAGATCAGGTTTCACTGTCATTATTAATGTAGCCCGCTCACATTACACAAAGTACTACAGCGAAGTCCAGCCTGATGACACTTACAGTTACCCTTTACAGGCAACCACACAGCCACAGTGGAGGAACAATGAGCATGCATTGACATCTGCCAAATCTGTCCAATGTGGCACCCAATCTTTTGTTCATGTATTCCATTCCCAGCCCCATTTACGAGGGGTTGGGATTTCTGGAGTTTTGTAGAGTGATTGTTTCCAGACAAAGGCTGAAGTGAGCAAGGTTATGCTTAGCATGCTGAAATAAAGCATGCTGGGTTGGGGGAATTGCATCCAGGNACCGATGGCCANGGGTGAACATGAGTTTCCTTGCCTCATTCAACAACACTGCACANCAGTTCTTACTGTACATGAGTACAGTCCAGCGTTCAATATGTCACCTATGCAATGAGTCCAGTGTGAGTCTTGTCGCGTCTTCGGTAATAGTGATGATGGTATCAATGACCTCAGGTAAGGTGGTGACCAATGCCTTCTATGCAGTTTTTTTTGCCAATTCCAAACATCACAGATACAAAGTTGCACCCTGTGNATGCATGGAAGAAGGGGAGCACTTTGCAATTATGTTGACCCAGCATTTGTGAGATATTATGGATTGGAATAGCTTTGTATGTTTTTTCTGTTCCAAATCCAATCCATAGCTCTGAGAGGCCTAGTTCATGGAAGAACTTGATGGCCAGCACCACCATATCACTATCCACCATCCTGATGTAGGCCTTAGTGTGACCATGCTTAGCAGCTGCTACAAGTTGAGCATCATCCGGGTGTCAGCTTCTTCTTGCTGGCATGGAGACAAAGCTGTTAGGGCATTTGTTTTGTTGCTGAGTATGAGGTCAGCCTTTGTTGTAAGGAGATGGCAATGCAAATCAACTGTATTCCTTTGAAGTTCCTGACTGATGAACTGAAATAATTCATCCTTATTCGGAGAATGTGTTAGGAACTTCTGCCATTCAGCTCGCTTTGGCAGTGGTATCTTGGTATTGACTAGTGTTTGTCGACCTGTATTTTAGCCTTGCTTGGCACAAGCTTGGGACTTTAGGCTAGCTTCTATATATGTCCCAGACTGCATCCACTCTTGTTGTGCCATCCATCATCTAGCTATCCATGTATGGAAGCAAGTGCATTTGTGTGTAATCTCCAAACACATGGGTACGCTTTGGATTGATGATGTGAATTATGGCCACCTTATCAAGAATGACCACAGAAGCATCTTTAGCTGATGAAGATATGCCAGATGGAGGCATTCCTGGTGTACAGTTCAAAATAACTGACTTGCCTTGATAAGATAAGGATGGTGGTTCATGCTGATTCTCATGCTTGAAAAATTCAGCTATGTCTGCTCCAGGATGTGCTTGTAGGGAGATAAACAGCTTTGTGGTGAGAGTTGCATTTGACTTAGCAGATCTCAACTTGTCAGCACCCTTCTTTCGATCTGAAGTTGGCCTGTTGGTGAATGTGAACAAGTTGCCCTTTTGATTACATCAGAAAAGGGCTTTGATGCGTTTTCTATTCTGCTGCTTACAAACTCTGTGAACATATCTTTACCAATGCTTGGAGCTTTTCTTAGGCAGTCGAAAATGGAAGGGTCCATGATATTAACGGTGTCCAAAGTGATGAGCTGTGAAACCTTTACTTTCAAGGGATTGACAATAGTACCCTCCTTGACAAGATCACATAGAGCTTTAAGATGATTGAGGAACTTCTGTTCCACAGCTGAGGACTCTGGATGCTACATACTTGTATGCTTGCTTGAGGCAGTGAAACATGCACTTTCAAAATCATCATTGGACCTTAGCATTTCAGGTTTTGACAATTTGATAACCTCCTCCTCTTGCTGACCATCAAGGCNTTTAGCTCCACCATCATCCTTAAGAAACTTGATGCTATGCTCCTGGATCTGATCAAGTGCCATAAGTGAGGACTTTTTTTTTCACTACGTTGAATGACAAATTTCCCCTCCATGGTGAGTCTCAGGAAGTCGTGCCATGT
>PXIH01S0020048.1:2424-13771 GCA_003024985.2 Euperipatoides rowelli
TAATATCAGCAAGCTATGGTACATAACTAGAATAAGTTTCCACGTGTTGACATGATGAAAATATTCATTCCCTGATGAAACTTCCAAAATAATATATTTAAAAAATTCACTAGGCTATATTTTATAAATTTATTTTGCCTTCATAAAAACTTGTATTCTATCCTTTTTTTTTATTCTTTGTCATATTACTGA
Organism: Euperipatoides rowelli; assembly: GCA_003024985.2. Taxonomy (NCBI): domain Eukaryota; kingdom Metazoa; phylum Onychophora; class Udeonychophora; order Euonychophora; family Peripatopsidae; genus Euperipatoides; species Euperipatoides rowelli. The sequence continues at coordinate 2,617 of PXIH01S0020048.1, forward strand.
GTTGAAAGATTAATCAGAGAAGACATCCTTAATAAATTCTCGTAATAAATCCCGTAAGTAGCAAACCAATCAAGTTTCAGAAAACATGCACAGTGGTTAGAAAAGCCACTAGCATGGTCAGCAAATAGATTCTGTTTGTTGACAATTGTTTGTTTACACTACTGAGGTGAAAAGAAAAGATGATGTTATGCCCTGAAATTGTGAGTACAAATCATGCTGTTTTGTTAATTTAAAAAAATGATGGCAATTATGACATGTTAGTTAGCTGTAATAAATGCAGCTAACTGTCCTATTAAGTTGAATCATCTATAATAATAAAAATGTTCCACCAAACTTATCACGGATAAGCTTTGCTGATGATTTGATATTGGACCTTGTATTTAGAGAAAGGATACGGTATAACAATGCTTTTTTTTTAACTGTTTACAGTAGTATTTTAAATCTTTTTCAGAAACAACGTAAATTAAATTGTTGATTAATAATTTATTTGTTCTCATTTTATAGCCACTATAAATGAATAAAAAAAATTTAGGCTAGTCTATAATTCTACAGGTAGTAAAGGTATGTAGTAGAATGATTACGATATAAAGGTAGAGCAGACTATGTAGTGTATGATTACGATATGTTTTAATTTTTTATTTTAATTCATAAGATAAATTAATATTAATATAACTATGATTTAATTAATTACTTTGTGTAAAAAAAAGGGAGAAATGTATAATAGGTTACATTTTTGTTTCCCCAAAACATTAAAATGTAAATTTAAGTAGGACGGATAACCTTGTGATAAAATTACTAACCGGTTTTGGCCTGTTCGGTAGATTAACCGGTTACATGGATAATTGACTCAACCCTAGATGAAATAGATGTTTTTTCATTCAGGACTTTAAAGTTTTTTTGTTTTTTTGTCCAGCTTAAAAATGGAAATAAGTAATATAGATAATAATACTTAATTATTTTTTTATAACAATTCCCTTTAGATACAATTTTTTTTCTCAGACCATAACAAATAGATAATCCTAATCACAATATTATCAATGATTGTGAAATTGTGACATTTACAAAAGATAATGGATAATTAAAGCAAGTTTAGTAATACAAAATAAAAATAAAAAAAGACTTCTGTCTTTACAAACTATTACTATAATAGGATTATGCATCTATAAACTGAAAGGTTTACATTAACTAAATATTAACTGATGTATCAAATAAATTTTTATTGTATGGTAATTAAACTCCAAATTTGAGACAGAGCTGTCTCAAATTATTACTATTATAGAAAGATTATGCATCTACTAAATATTAACTGATCTAAAAAAAATTTTATTGTATAGTACTTTAACTGTTCATGTTTGAGACAGAGTTGTCTCAAACTATTACTATTATAGAAAGCTTATGCAGAAACAACAGAAATGTTTACATTAACTAAATATTAATTGATATTATATCCAAATTTTTAGTGAATAGTTATTAAACTGTCCCAGTTTGAAATAGAGTTGTTTCAAACTATTACAGAAAGCTCATGCATCTACAAACTGAAAAGTTTATATTAACTAAATATTAACTAATATATCAAAGAAACTTTTATTACATAGTAATTAAACTGTATACGTTTGAGACAGAGTTGTTTCAAATTATTACTATTATAGAAAGCTTATGCGTCTACAAATTGAAATATTTACTTTAACTAAATATTAACTTATATCAAATAAATTTTTATTGTATAGTAATTAATTCTCCTCATTTGAGATGGAGTTGTGTTTGCAAGTTAAAGATGAATAGATAAGATCCTGCTACCATAGAATAAATTAACCGGGTGGAGATAGAAATGAAGTCAACTTTAATTACTTGTTTAGTGCTTCTATTACCATAGAGGGCATATGTGTCGACAAACTGAAATGTTTACATCAACTAAATATTAACTGATATTATATCAAATAATTTTTTAGTGTATAGTTATTAAACTGTCCATGTTTGAGACAGAGTTGTTTAAAAAAAAACTCTATCTCAAACAGAGCCTATGCATGCATAAANTGAAATGTTTACATTAACTAAATTTTAACGTATATATCAAAGAAATCTGTATTGTACAGTAATTAAGCTGTCCATGTTTGAGACACATTTGTGTTTGCAAGTTAAAGATAAATAGGTGAAGCTTCTGCTATCGTAGAATAAATTAACCTGGTAAGATAGGAAGGAAGTTAACTCCAATTGATTGTTTGAGACAGAATTGTGTTTGAAANTTATGGATAAATAGATGGAGATTATACTATCATAGAATAAATTAACATTGGAGATAGCAATGAATTTAAATCCAAATAGTAGGGTGTCATATGTCTTCCACTTGATTTTCATGCTAAGTTTGATTTTGTTTTATTATTTAGTATTTAGAATGTAGATTTGAAAAATTTTGGGTACCATTTTTTCTTTATTAGTTCTGTATTTTGTTCAAAGATGGTGTCCAAACACTGTATTTTATGTTTGTTTGTTATTTATGCAGTTTGTCAATCTTAAATTGAAATTGTATATTTGTGGACTCAAAAGATTAATTTTACCCTAATAACAAGTAAAAAAAACCTTTAAGCTGTTATTGTTATTTCTGTTTTATTTACATTAAAACTTTTTTTCATCCAGTGATTATCATATGATTGTTAAGAATTGATGACACTTCCGTGTTAATTTTTTTTTAAATATTGTTTTGTTTCAGATGAATAGTGAACAGTGAACAGTCAGCATGAGTGCATAGTGTGCTTGAAAATAAATATCTTATGTAAAAATCCTGACAAAGATGCTCTGCTAAAACTGAAAGATTATGCTAATAGGTACGCAAGTTAATCTAGATTTTCAGCCTTTGTGAAAGAATCCCAGAACAATTAGAAAAAGACTTTATGCTTAAAACAGTGTATCACAGTGCATGTTACAAAGATGTTGTTTAAACCCAAAAACTAAAAAGAGCAGAGAAGAGATACTTGACCTCCGCAACTCTTCTGGCAAAAAGTGGTCTATCATTAACTTCCTCAAATTGTAAAACTGAGAGTGAAATTCACAGAACAAGAAGTTATGTAGGCTATTATCTATCAAAGAAAATCAGTTTTTTTTAAGGTGAAGAGCACAATAAAGAACTGTTCTTTGTGTCAACAGTATCAAAGAGAGAAAGATTTTTATTTATAAAGGAAAATACAGAACTTGGTGACCTCCAATCAGCATTAGCAATGTTCAATGAATCACATGACTGTGTGTCACTACTGATATAGCTTATCATCGTTCATGTCTTGGACATGAAAGGAAATGTCAACAAAAAGGAAAAGTACAAAATATGCCATACAAAAGAACATGTTACATCACAGACATAGACATAATGAATATTGTAAAATATTCTCTCATTGTTGGTAACATTGTCACTATGAATAAAGTCAACCAGGAATACAATAAATTGTTGCTAAAATATAAAGGTGAGAATGAGCAAGGTTCCCACAAGAAACACTTATAATAGCATATCACTATGCATGTTACAGAAGCAAAATTTGTCATAACACCTTGAGCAAATGAAAGCGAACACATAGTAGCAAAGGCAGTTTTATCTGAAGCTGTAAAAGACCTTGAAGAATCAGACACTGATGAAGAAGATGTGTGAAAACGTCTATTCAAGGACACAGCTATTATAAGGTGTGAAATCAGTAGCAATAGTAATTGAAAATTCAATGGTTCAATTAAAGATTTAAACCACCATAACTCTATTCTTTTATGAAATGACTGATTGAAGGAACCAAAAACAACCGGCTAACAGAAAATACAGTGATGATGTGGAGAGACTGTCAAACTTATTGTATAGCAAATTATCAATAATTTTAAAAGTAACATATAAGTATCATATCAAGCAAAGTGCGATGGAAGTTTTTATTCTGTAGTTGCAATGAAAATATTACATTGAACATTAGGGATAAGATAATAAAGATAAGAGAAGGTAGACTGCTACTTGCTCATTTCCTCATTATCATGAAATCACAACCTCAAATGTCATCAAGCATACAAGATTTGGTAGAAACTATGAATTTTCAGTTATTCGACAGTCCTTGTTTTCTTCTGCTGGTTTCTTCAATCCTATCTGATGAGTTCATTTACTACTGCCATAGAAAAATACAACATATCTTCAATCACCTGTGCAGTCTATGAAAAAAACAGGTTCAATGAATACCCATATAGATTTGCAAAGGCTTTGGTTGCAACCGTTAAAAATATGGCAGCTGCTTACCATGAAGTGAGGTTAAACAGGTACATCGACAATTCATTGAAAGAGCAAACTAAAAAAAAAGACTAAGCCAAACAGTTCCAATTAATTTTCTTATCAAGGATACTTCAAACATAAAATTGCTTTCCATGAAAATCTTTCACACATAGAGACAAAAGCTCAATTATTGAATTGTTTGCAGCTAGTGATATGAGTATTGTGGTTGGCTATGAAGTCCAGACAAGCAGCTACAAACCAGGTCTCTTCAGCTCTCATTTAAATGAGCACACACACATGAACAAGCTCATATCTTGATGCTTCTCCATGTGTTGGATATTGTTACATTGGAAAATGACAATGAGAAAGAAGTGGATGTAATTTCATAAGACACATATTATTCAGGATTTATTTATTTATCTAGCAACACAGAATATAACAATTATATAGAGCATAAAAATTGGGCTCTAAATATGAAAAAATAGAATTAAGTATTTTACTATATGTTTTCTAGCCTTGCAAAGGATATGAAAACGTTCACATTAAATTCAAAATTAAAGATTAATTTGTAAAACGGAAATATGTTTTTATTTTGCTCATGGACTTAGTATCCAGCTATTCATTAAAGAATGATATTTATTTTGTCACTGGAAAAGTAGAAAGGCATAGAAAAATCAACATTGGTGAATGAACCCTTTCAAATGGTGAAGCCAAAGATCTTGGTTTACATGCATTTACTGGAGGAGATTGGGGAAGAAATTTTTTGGTACCGGTATCTCAAAAGAAAAATGGATAAAAGTTTATCTGAGTCTACCCAATGACAGTGATGTAATAATAGCTTTTCAGCATCTTGGCAATGAAAACATTGATCCATTATCCTACTTGCAAGCATATGAAAAATTCATCTGCATGACATAGATGAAAAACTGTCAAATTGACACTGTCAGAAGTTAAGATGGCACCTGTGCTCTGCTATAAACAAGGAAGGAGAGAAGTTACCACCAACCAGAGGTTCTCTAGAGCCATATATACTAAGATCGAATATAATTTGATTGTAAAAGGCTACAAAAATCCCAAACCAATTGTACCACCTATAGATGGAAATGAATGGAAAACTGCTGAAGAAGGTTCTTTGGTACCTGTAAAATGCCCTAAGCTGCTGCCCATCAAGTGTCATTGAACTCATCAGGTGTCGGTGTAAGCATTCATACACTGAAGGAAAGAGCTCAGGCCTTAAGAATTCGCTGGCTTGTATATCTCTATGCAAATAACCCTGATTACCAGTGTGAAATGTATGCTGACTTAAGTGACGGTGATTAGAATATTTAAGTAAATCATAGTTGCAGCCTCATTTTCGTTTTGATAGATACTTTCAATTAATTAGCTACATGTAAAAGAATCAATACTTTACATATAATTTATTTTTCATGGTTGCATTGACTAAATGATACAAATAAACAGTAATAATATTTCAAGTATGATTTGGTTCTTTTTTACACAATAAACATATTTAACATGTATATCAATACAATTAGTAAACAAGTATTCTATTCTCAATAAAGTAGTGATTTTGGGTGCCATCTTGAAAAAAAAAGAAAATAATTGAATGGAAAAAAGGGACATTAAATTTTTGAAATCTCCATACTTTTATCTATAAAATCAAACAAAAAATAATACTTAGCACGAAAATCTAACAGGAAGCATAATTTAAGACATTAGATACCCTACTAAAATGCTTGTTTAACACTTCTATTAAGTTTATTGAGAAAAAGGTATGAGAGCAAATGTAAATGAATTCATTCATTAAACCAATATGGCACAAAGTCAAAGACAATATCTCTGCTCAGAGCAGGACAATTTCACAATCTGTCAATCAGTCTCTTGATGAATTGTTGCATATAGGAAACAGAGAGTCCCAACGCTATAAAACTAACTTGTATGTATTTTGCTGAGTGATAATAATAAACTTAATAAACTATCAATTTGGCTATACTACAAAGTTCTTTTGGAAAACACTAAATTAGTTTCTTTATCAAATCATGTTTTAAAACTTAATTTGAATTTTAAGTTCTTATATTATTGAAAATCAACTTACTAAGGTAAAATTAGATTGAAAGTCTAATTTTTTTAAATTGACATATTGGATTGTTAAAATGCAATCATGCTTGTTTTCTTACGATAATTAAGTAAATTGATTTATAATGATCAAACTGTCACATATTTAATGGATCAGGTAACAGAACCAAAGATTACACAAAACTCTTTTTATTCAACTGGTATTGAGATATGCAGCAAGATTTTAGTTTTAGGCTATGTCAANATGAAAACATCATTAAAAGAATAAAATTTGGAATTTTTATATGTTTTATCAAAAATTTTCCAAATTAGTAAATTAAACAAATATTTTTAGGTAAAACTAAACATAAATCAATAAAATATCTTCAGAAAGTGCTTTAAAAACTAATACTTTCATAGAAAATGCTAGTTCTTAAAAACTGTTAAAATTAAGATGAAGCTATTTAATAAACAAAAAATGTTTTCCAAAAAAAAGCTTAAGCAGAAAAAAAACCTTCTTCATGCTTGCTAATTTCCCTTGGGCTGGTCCTGGTCCATTATGGAAATGAAGTGCAGGAAAAAATCATAATTATCCATAAGTGAAAGACATATCGAAACCTGCATCAAAACTGTCTCACATTCACCAAACAGAATTTGTAAAACTCCTCATTTTGAGAACTAAAAGGACTAAGTTTACTATGACCCACACAGGAAAAATCATATTTAATTTATTAAGATGTTAACAACTTATATGGGCTATCAATGAGTCAATAACTCCCTGTGAATGATTTCACATAACTAAGTGATCATGAGACTGTGAATTAGGATATTAAAAATCACTATTGGGGTTGGATTTAAATGAATTCAATAATTTTCATGATCACCACAATGAGATCCAATTAGCTCCCCATAAGCTAGTGAATGAAAATGACTATCCTCATAGCTTGGTGATTACTATAAAACCTTCAAAATGCAAAAAGTTATCACAATGTTGCATCATAAAAGGAATTATTTGGTTCATTATTGAACCTGACAACTTTATTTGAAACAGGAACTGGTACATACAGGTATTTGATTTTCCCAAAGACCCTGGTTGAAATTGTATATCAACCTGAATACCAAGTTAAGAAAAGCAACTCTGATTTTGGGAGGGATTTGTACAAGTTGATGAACAATTATGTCTTCAGCAAGGCAATAGAAAACATTAGAAACATTAAGAATATAGACTTGTGTGGGTCATGGGAAAGTATGAATAAACAAATAGCTAAAGCCAGCTTCAAAAATTTACCTACAGTGCATTTATACAAGGAAATATTTTTTTACTGATCCTATATACATTAGCATAGCAATTTTGGAAATCAGTAAATTTAATATCTAAAATGTCCATTACTATGTGATGGTTCTGATTTATCACGTTTCTATTAAGACCCTCTATCATGATAGGATACTTTTTAATATTTGATTATAACAAAAGATGCATATCCTGATATGGTTTAACCTAACCTTTCAAAATGTTTGATACTGTTACCATAAACTTTCTTACAAATAATCCATATGGTATCACCCCAGCAGACAAGAGATTAGTTTAGCCTTATAAAAGATGAAAATAAAGGATAAATAATAATGGATCTTATTGACCAAAATGTATGCTACTCATGTAGGGGATTCTAAAATAGCTAAGAGAATTAAAGGAAACATCAAAACTGTCATTGAAAGTAAAATTAGTTTTGCTGATTTTAATTAATGCCTCAACTGAAATATGATCAACTTTAGAATGATAGTGTCCTAAAATCCATTAAGCACAATTTGGGTATGATCAAATCTAGGAAAAAAAGAATTCTGTCTTTTGTATAACAATAATTATGTCCAAGAGGATGGAGTGAGATACCTGAGCTATGAACACTACAAGTTATATTATCAACCTGCTACTCCATCATAATTTGCCCGTTACTTTAAAAACCATATAAAAAAGTTAAATTATTTCTAGAATAAAACTGTCCAAAGACCATGCACTTTTATAATCATCCTATGTATTATATATCCATGTAAATAAAATCAAGCATACAAAATTTATTGACAAAATTTTGAATCATGCTAAACATTTGAAATTAACATTTTTTAAATAAAACACTTTCAGTGAAATTTAAAAAAATATACCCCTTTATTTTATTATCAATATAGTATCATTCTTAAAAAATATAGAAATCATAAGATTGATATTTACTGTATAATTTTTTTAAAAAAAGTCTAAACTGAGATGCACAGTATTGTATTCAAAATAGTGTGCAAACTATAACTGAACAAAATTCTGGACATTCATCACTATAATGAAGGAATATGCATATTACATAGTATTCACATATAAAGGACTCTCATCCTTCAGAGTTGGAGACTTTAATAATATCCCCTCTAATTCATCATCTAAAATCCTCATCTCTACCATTTAAAACATTAAGAATCAAGGTTTAATTTTTTTTACAAAATCACATAAAGTACATATTTTTTATAATTTAAAATGTTTTTAAGTTAATTTTTTTTTGTTGAGAAAAAATATTTCTCAGATTTTTTGTAAAAAAAAAGTTTTAGAATAAATATTTTTTAGTTAAGAATTTTTTTTTACAAATCATGTGTAAGATTTTTTTATACAAATCATGTTTGAAATTCATTAAAAAATTAAAAGATGGGATTCAGTTAAATCCATTTCCTAAAATTTATATAATTTCATTAGCAGCCAGCTATGGTGTTTAAACACCATTTCACTTGTCTGATCAGTGGTCCAGCAGTCTGTAGTAAACTTATTTTACAAACATAATTTTAAATAATATCCAATCTTCTCCTGAGCATATTTTTTATCGTTAAGCTAAAATTCAACCTCTGTATCAAGAATTTCCATTTTACCACATATTAGATTTATTAAAGGGTGCCTTTAATTAAAACTTAGAGAATGGTAAACATTTCAATCAAAAATCATCTTGGTTGATTTAACAGATTGTGACAAAGATATTAAAATTAATAAAAAATATTTTTACTCAGTGGAGTCACCATAGAAATTTAGGTGATATTCTAATTACTCAAAATCTTTATTTCAAAAATCTTAGAACTAATAGTTTCAATTCCCATTATATTACTTTAAAAAAGTCCTAGAGCTTGTAAATAAATTATAACATTTGCATCCCAAATACACCCTAGGGAGAACCAGTTTATTATGGAGGCTTATGACAATGCTTTGGATATATTATATTAAATTACTGACTTTTTCTAAATTGTAAACACTGATCCTTCAACATGAATATGTTCAACATCCCTTTGCATGTTTTATGAGAGGAAGTACAGGATATGGAAAAACATTTATAAAATGTATTGTACTGTTCAAGAAAAAATTTATAATTTATGCTCAATCTCAACATCTTTATGATGAATTTCATATCTATCTAAACTTAAATTCATAAAAGGAATACCTGAAGAATTAATCGATAATAGTGAATGTTTCTCAGAATGTCATTTAATTACTGGTATATTTGATTATTTAATTGATCGCAGTACAAAATATAATAGAATTACAACATTGTTTATTAGAGAGTGTCATCATCATCATAATATAAGTGTAATAGTGATTACTCAAAATTTATATTTTAAAGATTAATGAGGCAACAATTTAAATTCACATATCTTATTTAAGAGTCCCTGGAACAAAAAAGCAAATGTTAACATTTGCTTCTCAAATTACGCCATGACATACCAAATTTATAAAAGATGCTTATGATTACGATATTTCAAGAACATTTGGATACTTATTGATTAATCGGGCAAATAAGAAAACAAAACTGTTTTAACTACAATCTGGAGTACATCCTGGAGAAACACTGGTCATCTATGTGAGCAAGCAATGACTAAACAAAAATGGATCCAATATTTAAAATTATTGAGCAGAGTAAAATGTGTGCATCAGAAAAGAATGATTGAAATAGCTCCATTAGATTTAATTAAAATTATCAGTGTAATAGCATTGAATGCTATAAATAAAAATTTAAGACTTTCATTACAAAAAATTAAAGCATTTACAAAAACATAAAAAGACAATTATGCTATCACAAAAAAACTACCTCTGAAAGTGAAAAAACATTATTCATACAATGAGGTGGATTTTTTCCAGCATTTTTAGTGGGACTTATTTTTTATCATCAGTCTTAGTACAGGTAGATAAAAAATGGAGATGATGCATCTTGTAAATGTCAATGAATTGGAGAAAGTAACAAGACCCTACAGAACTTTGACACTACAATCAACTTTAGATCAAACAATAGCAATGATTTTAAATTTAACATCATCACCTATGTTTGAAAAAATGCAATGATACAATCAAGTCTTGGATGAAATATTTAAATATGAATAAAAAAGAAGAGGAAAAACTATTCAACTCCAACTTCCAGCACCACAAAAATATTCTTCAAGAAATGTTAATTATAATTATAAAAATGAAATTTTAATAAACACTCATCTATAACACAAATTCATATTGTGTACTTGTTAATAAAAGTCTTAAAAGAAAATAAAAATTAAAAATAATTCAATAGCACTACAGGAACTTAAAGATGACCTTCTTCAACCTATATTAAATATGGAATCTTCCCAGTGTTTGAAACTCCTGCTGTTGTATTAACAAAAAAATAATAATAATAAAAAATAAAAATTTCTCTATGACAGAAAAAAGTTAAGACATTTTGAATTTTTATATTAATTTTTAAGTAAAGTTTATTTTATATTAATTACTTAAGAGTTTAAAAAATTTTGGAATTATAAAAAATGTTGAAAAACTTAGTGAATAAATAATGTGATATTCAAAACTATATGACTTTTATTTCAGTAAATAAACAA
>PXIH01S0020056.1:7796-18768 GCA_003024985.2 Euperipatoides rowelli
TAGACAATAGAAATAAACTTTTGCATTTTTTGGGGTCGGGGGTAATGGAACAAGGGACACCCGGGCAACGCCGGGTACTAAAGCTAGTTAACTTATAAAATAGTTTCTTATAATAATATTATTTTCCAGTACCGGTAAGCTATATCAAAATTTATATAAAAAACAAATCTTAATAAATAAATATTTTTATTTTTCAAAATAAGTTAAATTTTAACAAAAAAGATTTTAAAATACCATGAGATATACAGTACATTATTGCATAAAATGTATTTTTAAAACTCAACTTTTGATTCAAAAGTTGACTAAGTATACTGAAGTAATATAATTATATATTAAAACAAAAATTTAACATATTAACTTTTAGGCTTCTTGAACTAAATATTTTTTTCCTTTTTAATATTTATAGCCTGTCTGAAATGATTATGATTTGAGGTAAAAATAAAATTACAGTACCGGTATCAAATTCATTGAATTAAATATCTAGTAATGTCTTCTATGATTAGAAGGTGATTTTTACATATGAATGGACTGTTCAATGCCATCTATAGTTATAAGATGACCTTACATATGAAGGGGCTGTCTAATGCCATTTATAGTTAGAAGGTGACCTTACATATGAAGGGGGTGTCTAATGCCATTTATAGTTAGAAGATGACCTTACATATGAAGGAGCTTTCTAATGCCATTTATAGTTAGAAGGTGACCTTACATATGAAAGGGCTGTCAGGTATATTGATGTCTGCCCATTTTATTGTGATTAAATAATAACCAGGTTGAGTGACTTCATATATGATTTCATAGAGATTATCTCCTGTATACACTACAGTTGTTTCTGACGTGGTATTGGCTCTTGGTCCTTGTATGCCAACAGTTAAGTATCCATTTCCAGAATTTGCAGTTTTCACCTGAAAAGAAAGAAAGCAACTTTAAATTAAAAACTTAGAGCTAAGCTTAAATTAAGATGAGCTTAATTTAAGATACATGTGGTGTTTTTCTTCAAATTAATTAAAACTGAGAATATAAAGTTCAACGTCTTGAGAGATAGTGTCCTGGTTCATTTAATGTAAAGAAAAAAAAAAAGACTATTCAGCAATACACCCGGGTGAAACAATATAGAACATGAAGATAACCAGCAAAGATACTAAAGAAAGACAGAGACACCAGACTATGGTAAAAGAGAAAATCAGCAACAAGAAATAAAAACAATGCAAAACAGGAAGAAGACACCAGACAAGGCAAGGAAAAAACCCCGGATCAAGCAGGAATAGAGAGCGACAGTGAACCAAAGGAAAATCGGCAACAAGTACTATTAATCAATGCAGTACAGTAGATTCATTGGTAATAAATGGAGATTTCAATAGAAGAAAAATGGAATAACTTTAAACCTCAGCAGGCATCAAATTAATCTTCCTTCTTTTTCTACATTTTGGACTCAATCTTTTTTTCCTGATAAGTGAAAGTAATCAGGAACAAAACCCAGTTGAGCAAATTATTTTTTCAAATTACCTACAACCCCCCTCCCCCAAGGTTAAGATTCTAATCTAATTGGTTGACAGAGAATCAAAATTTCCAGACAAGTTTTAAGAATTCTGATGGGCTGATAGATTTTATCAGTAACAAAACAAAAACAGAATATATCTAACATCGTGAGGTCGACTAACTAAAATTAAATTATTTAATTACTTTCGTTAAATATTTAAATAAATAAAGTGCTCTCCATCTCACATCCCATTCTAAAAATAAATAAATAAAAATTCCATACCTTCAGAAACTTAACATTAAAGAAAAATCATTTTATTTGTGCTTTAAAGGAAAATCACAAACGACAAAAAAAAAATGAAAGCAGAAACTTTGCTTTGACAAAGAAACTGAAACAAAAAAAAATTGCTGTAATGTTTATTCAATTATCAAGTTCAATTTAAATAAATATAAAGCCATACAATGATTGTAGAATTATTAGTTCACATAAGTTTAATTAAAGTACTATCTGAACAAACCTGCATGAGAAAATATTAAACAAACACAAACTAATTATTCTTAGCCAATAGGCTAAAGATAATAAACCTATTTATAAAAGTCTAAGCTTAAGCTAGAATTTATGCCCCAATCCTAATCCAAGTAAATGAATTATGAACATATTTACGGGTTAGTTTGAAGGTAATAAATTATCAAAACAATACATTGATTTACTTATTTAGATTAGATTTCACATTCATTGATTGCTTATTTGAATTAGGACATAATAATTGATTTAATTAATTGGATTAAGATTCAGGGCTGGACAGGTTTGAATATTAGGACTGTAATTAATATACCTGAAAATTGTTCTTCATTCCAACTTGTCCATAATTAAGACCTGAACCAAAGGCCTGACATCTTTCCGGCTTAGGGAAATTGTTCTGCACTTCTCCATTGGTGAGTACCTCGTAATCAACAGAACAGAAATTGTCATTGACAATATCCCATGCAATGGGACCCATTCCATTCGAATCTAAAAGTCCTGTAAATGAGATGTAATCCTGACCCATGAATAATGAGAGATAGTCAGGTATGATCTCTAACCGGGGAAGTGATTCACTGTTGTCAGAAACATCTGTACTGGTAAAGTCATCCGAGTTATCATTTGTTTTTCTATTAAAACTACAAATATCTTGCAGATTAGTGTCCTCATGTTCATAAAATGGAAGTTTTCTGACATTGGTCTCATTTTTTAAACTATGTAATTGTTGTAAAATCTTCACCTTATTTTCAGGACTAGGAGCGAAATGAGAATAGTCCTTGTTAACCTTTTGTCTATGTATTTTTCTCTTTGGTTTGCGAATTTCAGAAACACTTTGATGCTCTTTCTTTGATAAATATTTTAATTTTCTGTAGGGATGTATTGGTGGTTCTAAAGCACCTTCACTTGTTCCCTCAGTGTCCTCTGCAGATATACTGGAATCTGATTTATTAAAATCCCTGGTACTGAAATTCCATTCACAAATATTAGAGATTACTTTAGCACTATCTGGCATTTGATTGTAGACAGAGCAGTCACAAGGAGCATGGGAGCCTTTTGCTATTTCAGATGGAATACTGTGTAAATCAAAACTGCAATATTTATATCGTTTACAAAGAGGAGTTTGACCTTGATTTGGCATGATAAAGGAATTCATTTGAATTTTATTTTCCTTCATACTTGGACAACTTTTTTGTTTCATGAAAACTTTTGGTAAAGTTATATCGCTGTTGCCAATATCCTCGCGAGTAAAATAACCAATTTCATTTGTACATACTTTATTTTTCCTATTAAATGGTTTAAGAGGAAGGTTTGTGTTCCGACTATGACAAATATCTCCTGTGCCTAGTCGTATAGAATGATATAATTGTGACACGTTTAAAGGAGAATCTTTGACAACCTCATTGATATTATTGCCAGTTGATCTTAAAAAATTGCACAAAGGTATTGGCTTGCCTTTTTTCCTTGCAGATTTTTCAAATGATAAGGGTAAACTGATCCAATTATTTTCATTTTCCAAAGCTTTATCAAAATTTCTTTTGGTGGCTTTTTTTATTTCTAACCAATGCACCTGTGTTGATTGATCTTTATAATAAATTTTTGATGTTTTATTATAGTTTGAATCACTACTAGAATAATCAATGTCTTCAGGCAACCCAAAGATTTCATCTTCTGTTTGTGTTGTCTCAGACATTTGATTTTGAAAATTCTCCTTATCTGAGAGCCTACTCAATTCACTCAGAAATTCTGGAAAGTTGGATTCATCTAAGATTTTCTCCTGTGAAACATTTGAACTGTTGCGAGATTGCTGGACCATTATTTCATGTTCTGTAGGTAAACTGTATCGTTTGGGTTTCTGACCATGTTGTTTCACTTGATCTACTGGAATATCATCATCGGAAGTGGAAAGCTCAACTGCTTGCCATGACCGTGATATAAGTGGAAGAGACCGAGAAGAACATAAAGAATTTCTGGTACACTTATATTTAAGCCTAGCATCGCAGGCCAAAATTTTTGATGACAATTTTATTTCTTCTAAATGAGGAGATTCATCATTCAGTAAATTTTCATGTAGCTCACTATCATTTATCTTACGATTTTCTTGGTCAATTTTAATTAATTGCCTTCCATTTTTTTCTTTTGTTTTCAATTTATCTGTTAGATAAATGTTGTCTTCAGAGGAAAGATTAACTAAACAATCTTTATTTTCATTGTCTTCTTGACTAATCTGAAGGTTACAGTCTGCAGTAGAATGTTGTATCCTAATAGAATTTTCAATTCTATTTTCCTCAACTAGTGGTAATTTTGTTAGCGATTCATTCTCAGGTGTTCTTATTGATTCTACAGAAATTCGATATTCTCTATTACTAGCTTCTTGATGTGAAACATTTTCCATTCCTACAGTTCTCTGAACAGTGCTTGAAGAAATAATAGAAGCCTTTGAAGATGATAAATGATTATTATTTTGAAACACATATCCTTTTTTTGTCAAACATTTTGTGAAATTATTGGTAATGTTTTGAAAATAACTTTTGTTATGAATATAATTAATTATTTCCTTCATAATGGAATAGGTTATTAAATTTCCAAAATCTTCAATGGCTTTGGAAATATTTTGTTCAAAATTTTCATCCTGAGCAGGAGCCTCAATTGGATGTGATAATTTAGATGTGACCAATAACTCAGTAAGATTAGATGAGAGTGACGGCTTAGGTGCAGAAAAAGATTCAAGAGAAACTATTCTGTCAGGTGAAAGCTGCGATTGCACCATTGGTATGGTTTTTGATGGAATTAGTGTCTTTACTGAGGTTTGATTTAAATCTGATGTGTATATGTCATCATCTGCATTATCTAATGAGATTGTTTTTTCTAAAACAATAGTTGGCATGTTATGTCCCAAAGTAACATCAGTAAGTACAATATCTCCTCCTTCTCTCTTGATCACACGTCTAAGAACACGTCGTCTGGTTACATGCCGTACACGGCCATTGCGTTCTAATTCTGATTTAGTTGACTTGGGTTTGGTATTTTCATCAATCAATGTATCTTTATTGATGGACAATCTTTGCTGACTGGACCGTCTAGAAGAATTGTTGCTATCCAATGGGTCTACTTCAAAACATTCAGTAATATTTATGATAAATGGACTTCCTGGTATATGCTCTGCATGCCATTTTATAATTACAACATGGCGTCCTACCGATCGAGGCATAAAATTCACTCTCAACTCAGTTTCCGTTATAAATTGATAATCTAATGTAATTTTGTTCATTTTAACATAATTATCATCTTCAGAGTCATCACTTTGCATTAAAATATTACTATAGAGGGCAGCATTCATCTGGTCAATTTCATGCTGATTCATAATATGACTAAGGCGCCGAGGAAGTGTATTGTTAATTTTTTCAATCGCTATGGCGTCATTTGGTCCTCGAATTTCAATATAAACATTAAGATTCCTTCTCTGCTTGAGAGAAATTGTAAATTTACAACATTTATTTACTGCACCAATTAAGAGACCCGAACCTTTTGCAGTACAAGGAAAACTATCATCTGTTTCTTCTTCTTCAATTTTATCCATTTTTATTGGCTTTTTGTTGTGATTTTTTTCTAAAGCCATCTGACCATTTGTCTCAGCAGCATCTCGAATTAAGGACATGTAATAGCGCATAGCTGCATCAAAATCAGTTTTAGCTGAAGCAATCTGATCTGGGGTCAACACCTAAAATAAAAATTAAAAAAAAAAATACTTAGCCTGTAGCAAATAATGAATACGCAATATATAGAGAATAGTAGTTATAATAATAATAATAATAATAATAATAATAATAATAATAATAATAATAATAATAATATAGAGATCAAAGGTAAAATGTATTTACATCTTTTTGAAAAGTAATTCAAAGACATTGATATTACATTTAATAAATTAGTCTTTAATGATGTCATAGCTTCTAAATATGATTTGTCATAATAAAATTGAAAGGCTATTTTAAAACCCTTTAAAAGATATCAGAAAAGTTTCATGGAAGCATCTATGTATTTGTCTAAAAATATTTAGCACCACCTCATAAGAGAGAGAAGGACCTACTAGGTCAAATTCTTGTTTTAATTTGATTCTTAGAGTGATCATATGACCAAAATTCATTGAGAAAGTCCTGGAATATAAACCTTTGTCCAGAGATCTCTTCTAAAAAATATTCAGGATCCTATTTTATCCACACTTTTAGAAAATTTACTAAAAATATATATTTAAAATTTTGATCAACAAATGTCACAGACCAAGGTAAGGTACTTGAAATTTTTACACACAACCTATTATAAACAATATGAATATATCGTTTGACTAATAAATGAATCATTTTAAACATGTTAGCTTGATATTTTTGTTGAACATGTTGGTCACTATATGTTATCAAGAAGAATAAATTTTAAATAGATGCACAATTTGAAGAATAAATCATTTAGGCTACGTTTTTTTAAAAATCTCCGAGTTGTCGGAGAACTATAGAAGAACGCTCTGAATCTGGAGATGTCGGACTTTATAAAAAATCAGAGCTTCTCCTATTGTAGATTTTAATAATCTCTGATGAACTCGGAGAACTTCAGAGAAGTCTCAGATTTCAAGAAAAAGCATTGGGATATGGAGAAGTACCCACAATGCATCGTAACAGAATCAAAATCCAAAATGGAGGAAAATAAACTTTATTGATATTTAAATGTGTCAAATATCATGTACTGGTCTAACCTTTGTCTAGGCACTACTTCCTCTCCATAATTTTCTTATTTTACTATACAACATCTTTTACAACGGCAATGACTATTTTTTAAATACTGATAAATGAATTGTTTCCAGTCAATGAGATAGCAATAGCTACCGTCTATGTCTTGGCGGCACAGATAGCAAGCATGATCTTTAACCCAGACATCACATGTTATAATGCTGCCACGGACATGGTTATTTATTTATTTCCATATAGGCAGGGACTTGTTGACAATAAACCTTTAAAAGCACTTTCAGGTGAAAGTTTAGCTAAATTTAGGTGTTTTTTTATTGTACATTTTTTCTCCTTTTGTTTCCATCTTTTATTTCTCTGTTAACGTAGTTTAATAATCTCGGACTTTGTCTCACTCAGTTTATATTCTGTTTGTTCTCCGTGATGTGTACAATTGCTTGGAGCTCAAGCTCGGAGATTTTTAAAACATGTAGCCTTAATCACTGCAACAAAAACTAGCAAGACGTGGACCATATGGCTGAAGAAGGTGTGTTTGTTCAAGTTTCTTTTTCTTATTTGGAGGAAAAACTAGAATTTGTGGATTTAAACAGGTCAAATTTACTGTTAATTATTTTTACTTTGCCCCTTCACCATTCTGAAATTTTGTGATCCACTTTTACATTTTAGAAATCTGATCATTGTATAATTTAATAATATACTTGAAAAATAATTATGTTTTTACTTATTACATTTAGAAAATATTCAGAAAATTATTTCACTCAAATGTTTTGTCTAACCAATCATTTATCAAATTGGAGTACATGTACATACTTTAAGGGTATGCTAAAAGAAATCAGGGGTACATGGGCACATTGGGCAGGTTAACTAAAAATAGTAAAATGTATTATATTTTTACCATTTATTTTTGCCATGTTGGTGTAATAAAATCATGCTAATTAATGTTGATAAAATAAATGAAGATTTGCATAAATTGACAGATTAGAAAAAATAAGAATTACTATCAAATTTTCAACTAATATCTACATAAAAAAAAAGGAATTATTAAACAAATAATATGTGACTTATTGGACTACTTAAAGAATTAAAAAATATACAGGGATATATTATATATAAGATAAAAACATTGTTTAACCTATCACTGTGGTGACCAGGGAAAACATGGGTATCTAATTAAACTATTCAATCCATCATAAAAATAAAAAAAACAAACATAATAAATCATTTTAAAAAAGAAAAATTATGGGCTCTTATTTTTAATTATTAAAAAAATGTTTGAGGTGGGAGGAGGGCCGTTTTTCTTTATGAAATATTTTTAAATTGTTTCAACAAATTAATTTTCAGGTGTGTCCATACTGTACCTGGGAGAACAATCAAATTTAATTATTTCTTTTCCACTGCATTTTTCAGTTACCTTTGGTCATTTATTTTTAAAGTACTGCACAGTCCAGGGTAGACATTTGTTCTTCCTGCATTAAACTGTAACATTTATCAGCCATTATTATTCACTTAAGTTTTCAGAGCATGGAGAAAGACAATATATTGACCAGTGATGCTTTGATTAAATTCAATTGTATTAAAAATTTCAATGCACGATCTTACATAAAGTCAGAATTAAATTCCTTAAGAGACCTATTCATAAAACTAT
Source organism: Euperipatoides rowelli (assembly GCA_003024985.2). NCBI lineage: Eukaryota > Metazoa > Onychophora > Udeonychophora > Euonychophora > Peripatopsidae > Euperipatoides > Euperipatoides rowelli. Next base: position 16,177 of record PXIH01S0020056.1, read on the forward strand.
TCTTTTCAAATTCTGATGATGGATTATCCGATTCTAAAAAATAAAGAGTTAAAATCTAGTCTATATGTAGATATGGAAACATAAGTCTTTCTTTCATCTAGCAAAATGTGTATGAAAGTTTAATATACAGTAACTTGTGAGAGGGTGGTGGATTAAAGACCAAATCAACAAATTAAATGAACTTAACTAAGAAGATACCCACCTACACTTATTGTGGCTCTTTTCCTGTTTGTGTGTTTCCCACCTTTCTGCTATGCTATAGAATATTGAGAAGACACTTATAACAGAATCAATGACTTCGCGACCTTCTAAAGTTGATGTTCCTTAAAAGAAAGATCAATTTTAATTTGGGATCAGTTAAAAGTTTTAGCAGATAGGGGTCTTCATTTCCAAATTTGTCTCTTCTATAGGGAACAAAAGCTGTTTACTTTTAACTCTAACGATCCAATTTGTGTTAATTGTGCTTCCATAATAAATATATTACAATCTATGACGGAATGTATAGAAGTCACATGATCTTTTCTTTCACTCTTACACTGAGTTCTGCTTTATAGGATATTAACATAAAGCATCAGGACTCAGAACATTATCAATTTTCATTCATAGATTTCTTTTTTTTTCCCCCCATGGACAGAATTTATTCATTACAAAGATAAAATGAGAGGAATAGCAATATATCAATCTACTAGTAGAATGACCATTATAAAAACCACAGCAATGACTGAGCTTTCAACTTAGTCTTTTTCTTAAACATTTCTTTTAACAACTCCCGCTGTTCAGTGAATGTGATGTTATGAAGCAAATGTCTTCTAGACTTTGACACGGAGAATTATGACATTTTCTCGTACTATAATTTGAAATCGAATAAATGATTTGCTGACAATGAATAAAGTCATTCAACTATTTCATATTAAGATAGTTTATTCTCTCATTTGTCTTGTGACAATGATTCATTCTAAATCAATTCTGGGAATAAGATTTTTTGAGGGAAAGGTTTCTCCACACTTAAGATTTCAACATTTTTTTTATGCTTATACAACTTTGTAAAAAAAAAAACCACCATAGGAGTGAATTTGTGCAGGCTAAATGTGGTCCCAAACTAATCATTATTTGGAAAGTCATGAATCTTCAGGCATTCAATGAAGTCTCACGTAAGATTTCATCTGATCTCTTTAAGGCTCATTTATACATCTGAAATCTGTTGCGTAAAAATGGATTGGACAGCTTTCGGTAAAGATCCTGCCCTGAAGCATCAGGCATGTTCAATTAAAAGACGGATATCCATCTGTCATCGTCTGTAATAATTATTGAAAAAAAAAATCTAATATTTACACAGGCCTATCTGTTCACTCTACATCTTTTTAGCCATTGAACCAATCATATCTATGGCTTTATAAGCAGCGTAGGCACTCGTCTCATTTGATTTAAATGAATAACATTGTATTTGAAAATGAATTTTCATAAAGCAGTAAATAAAGTAAAAATAAAATATTTTGCACAATACTAGACGTTTATTGAACCCAATACTGCAAAAAAACTATGACAAATTTCCACACACATCTACATTTATGAGATGGATTAAAACGGATCGGAGATCCTATACACTAATATTGAGAATGCTTCATGCAGCTGGTGAATAATCAATGAAAATGAATAGTGAAGTGGGGAAGTCACTGTTAATACATTGATAATTATTTATATAGCAATAAATTACAATTCATCAGCAACATAAAAGTTGCTTCATTTGATTTTATTGCAAACCCAAGCTATTCAAAATTTTCTGCATTAATAAATGATAAACTACAGATAAATTAAATGTGAATTTTTCCTCCCTTAATTTTCCCTATTTAATTAAAAAAAGCGTTTAAAAATAACTTCAATATTACTGGTACTCTCAATTAATAGAATTTCAATTTTTTTTTTTTTTGTTTACATTTGTAAATTGTAATCCTTACATTCGTGCTGAAAAAAATCAAAGTAGATTAATTGACAGAAACTGAAAAACATTCGTGCAGTTAATTTACCTCCCACACACACACACACACACACACATGCCAAAAGGTACTACACCGAACAAGTTGATGAATGTTTATCCTATACATACACGTTTAGCCTAGTGTGGGATCGCTTAATTAAGAAAATTAACTTCTCCAGGCATGATGAAAATATTTTTTTTTTGTCAACAATGTATAAATTAGGGCTGACAAACGATTAAACTGCAACATGAATTACAAAAAGGCTTTACGATTTTTATGACATGAATCAAAGAATGACAAATGTAAACAAAAAAAAAAAAAAAGTTATTCTATTAATTGGGAATAAAATGGAAGTTATTTTTAAATTCCATTTTTAATTTAATAGGAAAAATTAAGTGAGAAAAAAATACATTTAATTTAGCTGTAGTTTTATTTATTAAATATTACTTACAGTATATGGAGTTATGTACTGACACACTATATTTATTTCACTTAAAATTTTAACATAGTAATTATTATAACAAATACGATTGATTTTTTGCCCAAAGATTTGGATTTAGGAAATAATAATTAAAATAGCATTTACAGCTATTTTAATAAATTACAATTTTTTTTT
>PXIH01S0020061.1:933-14650 GCA_003024985.2 Euperipatoides rowelli
TTATTAGTCAGGCTATCTGAATTATGTATAATAATAAAAATATTTTGCATGTACTGTATAAATGGAAAGATTTAAACTATTTTTTTAAATTATCTTTAATTTATAGTCATATTCAAATATAAATTTTATATATTAATATTACGGCTGACAATATAAAATTAATGTAGTTAGGAAGTATATATCCTGTTCTTTATAGTGACATTCAAATTTTTGACTAAATCTTTAAAAATAGTATCATAAGTGGCAATAAAATTATGGGCCAAATTTCACTTTTCACTCTAAACATGTTTGGGCACCATTGGGTTAAACCTAGATTGTAAAACTTAAATTAAAATTTTTGATATGTAAACTAGTTAAATATCAAAATATTTTAATTTGTTTTATGGTGAAAATTTATTTTAACTAAATGATAAACCAAAATCCAACTTTTTGATATTTTATTTTTTTATTTAGTCTATAACAAGATGCCGTTCTTCCTTTTCAGATATTGATGTGATTTAAAATCATGGGTATTCATAATTTATATAACTTGTGCTATATACTGTAAATTAGAATGTATTGTTAGTTTTAACCAGGATTGTGCAGTATTGAAAATACATGTACGGTATTGCAAATACATATTAAAATACATTTTAAAAGTGTTTTGTATTTTCAAACTTAAGTTAAAATATTCTATACTTATAAAATGTACATTATACTGTATATTTATTTGTCTAAAATATAAATTTATTGTATTAGCCTTCTTAACCATAAATAAATACAATATGAAAACCATAAGTTGACCTCATGAAATATATATCTAACTAAATAATCAACAATAATATGCTGATGAATTGATGATAGCTTGATAACCCTGAAATTAATTTGGGCAATTATAATATGTTTTAAAAATTAAATAATTTCCTCATGCCCAGATTTCAAATTTGTTTGTGTAGAAAATAAATTAAATGGAGTCTTAAGTACATCATTTTTATCTTTTTTTAAAAAAATTAAATGAAACAAAATCATGTAAATCATTTAAATTTTATTTAGTGGCCAGATTAAAAAAAAAAAAAAAATTTATTTTTCAATTTTATACCAATGATTTAAAATTGATAAACATTGTCATATACTGTATAAAAATAATTTACATGATAACAGAATTGTGCTAATATCAAAATTTCTTACATACGATTATACAATCACATCTTTACTGATGGATTTTATGATTCGTTGTTTTTATTGTAATTAATGTCGTGATTTGTTTATAAAAATGAATGAGAAATAATAAATTATGAAAATTTACATATCATTTTCGATTTTGCATTTCTTTTCAAGATTTTCTGATTTAGCGATCAGTTTTGTGGGATCATTTTAAAGGTCAAATTAGGACAGAATTGATTCAAATTTCTCAATAAAAAAACTTGTTTTAAAAGATAAATTTTAAACAATACAGATCATATAAAAGGGAAATAAATGATGCAGAAACTCCATTTATTTTTTTGCTATCAGCAATTATAGGCCTACAGTATATCATAAACGGTGTAAATGTGAAGTTTTACAGTTTTGACTGCAGATCATATATTTTTTTTATATTAGAGATCTCATAATTTATTATACTCCTTTTATTAGGAGCATTAAAACAATTTCCTTATATAAAAATGTCAACCCTGATATCATCTGACAAAAATATTTTGTGAAAATATGTGGTCATTTTGCCTGAATTATTTCTCCTTTCCATTAAGAGAAATATTTTAATTTTCATCTTGATACTAACTTCTAGACATAATCATCTTTTATCATTTAGAATGTGTGCATTCTAAACTAATTGAAATGAATTCACTTTGCTTCATCTTCTATTTTAATATATATAAAAAAATATTTTGTAATTATTCTTTTATTTTATATTTTTAAGAGTAAATACAATCTCTTAAAATATATGCCATTCCTTTCATTTTAGTGCCTATTATATCATCAAGTACTTCAAAAATAAGAAACATAGGCCGCTGACCGCTTTGCTGCCTACAGGAATGGTCTTGGCCAGTTACTCTTTATCTTTTTTCGTAACAATGTTATCAGAGGTGAGTAATTGCAGTTATATGTAGTCAAAATTTATAAAGAAAAGTTTAAGCAGATTTATTTGCAAGTTCTTTAAAGACCTTATAATATGCTATATGTTGAAATAATAATTTGGAATTGATTGCATAGTGTTTATGGAAACCTCTCTGTAGTTTTAAAAAATAAAATAATTGAACTGTCTTGATTTTCAACGTGCTCTCTGATCTATAGTAGAGGAAAATACCCACCCCCACTCTCTTAACGTATAATTTTTTCAACTAACATGTTTCCATTAATTTATAAAAAAAATACAGGAATGTGCCTGGTCGCAATTCGTATGGGAGACAGGGGGACTTGTCCTCCCCCTTTCAAATATTTCACGGTTAATAATTAAAATGTGCCAGATACCATCCTCCATCCAAGCACAAATTGTTACAACTTTCTCATAAATCAAAATAGAAAAAAAAAAAAATTTTAATTAGGCCTATTATTTTTGATAAATGCAGCAGTCAAAATATTAGGACTATTTTTGTTTACAATATTATATTTGTTTGTAAAAAGAAAAACTTTATGAATAAAATATTTTATTTAAAAAAGAAAATTGATTCAAATATGTCAGATTTGTGGTAAATAAAGACAGATATTATAAAAACTTTCTCTACTTCCTAATTATTGTAGTTTAATTTATTTCATTGGGATTTTTTTAGACCTATTTGTGATTTTTTTTTTTTTTTAATCTGCTAAGCATTTTCTTTCCTAAAAAAAACTTCATAGGCCTTTTAGTCATCACAGTTTTGTACCCAGGGTGTACAAAATGCAATAAAAAATTGCCAAAAATTTTGCTAATCGGTTTCACCCTCTACTCCCTTCGTCCTTATCCTATTAAGTTTCTGCCTACTGAATCCTGATAACGGGGAAATTGTGCCAGTTACTTATAAGTAAGGCATGCAAAAATTAACATTATCATTTGTCTACTTTTGATATATTCTAAATCTGATATCAATGTCTGCATAATTTGGGTATCTTGATCGTTCTAGCTGTTCTAAAATTTTAATAGGCTATGTGTAAATATTAGAAATTTAAATAATTTTAATCTCGAGTCATGCCAGAATTTTTTCATGATTATAAAAAGTGATGAGCATTATTTGATAGCATTGCTAGTAATGTGTTCAATAAAAAAAAATATGCTTTGATTGATATCTAGACATTTTCTTTGAGATCATGTTTCCACATTCTGGTAAATACTCCCTTTTTAAAACAAAAACTGTGGATAGATCTTCCTGCAAGAAAATATTTAAAAGATAAAGGATTTCTGTAGAAATTTAGTTTAAAAAAATAAACTTTTTAAAAATTCTCTTAGAGGCAAAAAATCTATATCAAAAATGGGTTAAAAAATTATAATTAAAAAAGTACGGTAATCATAAATAAACTTTAATTGTAGTCTTGATGTTTAACATTTCTTATTTAATAAATACACTTTAATATCCCCCCTAATTCATCTCTTGGAGCCAAATGTTTGATTTAATATTTTAAAAATAAACCTTGTGTCACTTTCCCCAGCTTTCATAATTTGTAAGTTTTAAAATTCTATATTTAAAAAAAAAAAAGAACTACAGTACCGTATGTTTGAGATTGCATTACTTTAAGTGAATTATTAGCAATTGTTCATAAGATTATTTATTATTTTTACCCCAAAATGTTCTTTAATATAAGTTAACTAGTACCTTGTACCTTTTTTTTGTCAAAATATTTGAGCAACGGTGACTTTTCAGTAGAATCCTCATACACCAAGTTTGATAAACCTTTGTCTAATGCATGTTGACAATAATATTAGTTATAGTTGTATCATTTTTATTTACTAAATAAAACTATTTTCATTTTGTAGATTTTCTTTTGTTGTGACCATGGCCTAATCTTTCGAGTTATTCATGTCAGTATTGGAGTTTACTGTTTACTTGGTACTTTAGCTGCAGTTTTTTTTAAAGAGACGGAATTAATGGAATTCACATTTGAAGTGTGCGGAATCAAGAATATTCCACTTAGAAAAATAAGTTTAAATCCTCTTGTTTTTATTAGAAATTTTTCCAAATCATCATGACATTTGACTTTTTAGAATAGTTTTAATCAGAAACTGACGATTGGATAAAATTTTTAATAATTCATCATCTGACCTCTGAGAGGTTAATAAAAATTATATATATCTGTAAATAATTTGGTTAAAATTTTATAGAAAAATGTAAACATTTGTCAATTTGTATAATAAAATATAAATTTTAATGATGACTTTGCTGTTTATATAATTTTTAGTGAAAATTTGTTAGAAATGAGTAAATAGTAGACACCCAACAGTGACATATTTAGCTTTCGAGCTGGAGNGAAGATGAAAAATTAGGTGCTTAGGTGCCTATCATTTTTGATAATTTTTACACAGCCTCCTTCAGCCCAACCATTAACTTATCAACAGCCATTTCTGAATAAATGGTGCTACTAAGTTTCTAGGCAGACACAATAAAACGTGTTCCAAAATGGAAGTAGGTATATCAGTATTTGAGACATCAAAATTCATAGAAAAAAAACACTGAACAATGTCATTGAACATAAATACAGAATAAGGGTTTAAACTGGCCTACAGGAGTCGCTAGAGTACTTATTATTCCCACTTTGCGTCATCTATTGAAATAGGAATAGGGCTGCTGGTATGAAATAGGTTGATATTCCACAGCGAAGTAAAGCGCAGTGACGAAGTAATTGAATAATTTTTCACCAGAAACGTTATAAAAACCACCATGCTATGCGCCAATCAATAAATCACATATCGCCCTAAAAAAAAATTAATTGCTGCCTTATACTTTACAATACCATATACTAGTATGGCATATTAGTAATATTAAACAAAGTAATTGTTCTATTTCAGAATTTTTAAAAAAAAAAGAATATTCTTGCACAACTTTTACAACGCAAGATCAAAGGAAATGGATTTCCAGTATGATTTAGAATTTAATTTAAATAATCCTCAACTTCGTTAATAACGAGCTCAAAATCAAAAGGTAGAATAATTTTAAAATTGATTTTGTTTTGAAAATGAAGCGAAAATTTATGAGCTGCTTAAAATTATATTTTTGTCATTGTTGGAAATTTTTATGACTAGTTCCATTTCTATTTATTTGTGGGTTTAAAAAAAAAAAATTCATGATCTACTGTATGTCAAAGGATCTAAAATGGTAACAACTAATAATATACATCAATAAAGGTTCTAGTCATTATTTTATAGATCATCAAACTATATTTTTTTTGTCTGGTGTGATGATGTTAGCCATCTTGAAGGTGCTCCGAAGAGTTATGCAAATGTTAATTATTTTGAACTCTGATCAGTCAGTTCTCCGTTCTCTTCTCCCAAGATAACATACACTGCCTAAAATATTTAAATTGGCAGCCCTTACTGATTATGTGATAATTATCTACATACTGGGTGGTCTAGAATTAGTTTGTATGTCCCTACCATGTCAATCACTTGAATCAGTGGATAGTGAAAGAGTTAAGAGAATAAGTACTAATTGGTCAAAAGAACTTTTTTTAATATTTTCAAACCAAAATGTTTAATACAAGTTACATTAACTAATACTTTTTTTTGGTGAAAATATTAAAAAAATTATTTGAGCAGTGGTTACTTTTCAGGGGAATCCTCATACACCATGTTTGATAAGCCTTTGTATAAAGTAAGTTGATAATTAAGCTTTATGTTATAAATGTATCGTTTTTATTTACTAAATAAAATAATTTTAATTTTATAGATTTTCATTTGTTATTACCCTGGCGTTTACTTCATACTTTAGCTGAAATTTTTTTAAAGAGGCAGAATTAATGGATTCACATTTAGAATGTGCGGAATCAAGAATATTCCACTAAGAAAAATTGGTCTAAAGCCTCTTATTTTTAATAATTTTTTTCAAATTCATCATGACATTTGACTTTTTAGAATAGTTTTAATATAATTTTTAAATGAAAATAATTTGTTGTATTAAATAGTATACACACAAGAACAGTGATATTTAGCTTTCGAGATGATCTGGAGTAAAGATGAAAAATTAGGCACCCCAAGTACCCATCAATTTTTATAATTTTTACAAAACCTCCTTCAACCCAACCATTAACTTATCAACGGCCATTTCTGGATTGTTGCTATTGAGTTTGCCAGGAAAACTCAGTAACAATTATCAAGTTAGAAAATTATGTTGGAAATTTTAGTCCCTTAATGTACTGCATATCACTAAGATTGAGATATACAGTAGGCCTGTGGTAATTTGTTAGGCTAAAAAAAAATAACTAAATATCAGATTGTGTGGTTTAAAATTTTTTTTTAAGAAATTACCAGACTATTTTATTCATAAAAAAATGTTTTCATTAATCTATCAAACTACCATGTCAAGTTGTACTGAATCAATAAACATCATTGGTGCAGGAAAACAATGGGTATGAATTAACGATTCCTTGCAAGATAGTAAAAGATCGACTAACCTGACTAAACGAGATTTCAGCTTACTGTAAATCCTTGCTTCAGTGAAGTTCAAGACAATTTCTATAAATGCTTTAGTTACGTTTGTAAACTATGCCAGAACTTTGACAAATTTAATTCAATGTGTGTACAAATCCATTTGTGCCTTAATTTAATAACTGTGAATCTGTCTGGGAACGTGTTAATATTCCAACTCAAAACTTTTATTTCAGGAAGGATGCTAAATTTCTTGTCTATGGTATGCGCTTTTAAACTGGGAGATCAACTTTTTCTATTCTCACAACCTCATTTGCACTTTAAACCAGGAGGGAGCTTAGATTTCAAAAATTCTATTGCATTTTCACTCAGGAGGGGGCTAACATTCCTTCATTTTTCTAAATTTGCCTAGCACCTTTATCTGAGAGGCACTTATATTCTTTCATTTTTTGAAATTTGCCTGGCACTTTTCCCCCAGCTTATATTCAGTCATTTTTCAAAATTTCCTTTGGGCTTTTAACTGTGTGTTTATGTTGTATACTGTATATACTACAGTATATACAGTACATTATATATATATACTGTATATATATATATTTATTTATTTTAAATTTAACTGAATAACACAAAATCTGTAATGAAGATATTAATCAATGTTTTTATTTTAATTCTGATTAAGCTATTGATATTTCTATAAACAAACCAGCTAATAAAAGGTCAGATTGCATACTAAACAATATTACTGTATATCTTGTTGAATGGAGTTCTCTCCCCTTTCTTATGATGTTAATTTATTTCCTAATTTTTTAACTGACTTACTTGCTACAATAACTGATGCCACTCAACATTTAAACTGAATAATTTTTTAAATTAAAGAACAATATCCACTCACTGTATAAATACCAGATGGAATATTCTGGAGCATTTTAAGAAAAATGTTTAGTACCGGTATATAATTTTTTTTAAAGATATTGATTTTATGTGGCTTTTTTATTATAATTGTTACGAAGATTAATTTATGACACTGGGGAATCAAAATGTTTTTTTTTTTTTTCATTTATTTTTTTCTTGAGGAATGTTTGGGTTAGAAATATAAAACAAATAATGATGGGGAAATTTTTTTTTTTTTTATGAAAGAAAGGAAAATCACCATAAGGATATTAGTGAACTAATTAAAAATAATTGTTTCTCATTAAAATTATACTTTATAGTTGTTTAATTAAAAATTACCATAGAATAAGCTTTAAAAAAAATGTCTGCTTAGTGTACTTCACCAAGTTTTTTTATTTTTAGGTTTTATACAACTTCAAGATAAATTGCTAATTTTTTTTTTGTCAAGTATTTTTTTTTTTGTACTTTTATATCAAAATTTATTCTTTTGTAGAAATGATTTAGGTATCTACAACAGCCTAGTAGTCAATTTTTTCCCTATTTGTCATTGATCAAGGTCTATAGTTGATCATTATATTTAGCCTATTTGGTTGGGGTAGCTCAACGAGCTAGAATCTAACTTGTTGGGTAGGCTTATTATTGCTGAAAATGTTTTGCATTGTTTTAGTCATAAAAAAAAGATGGGGAGGGGGGACCTAGATGTCATATGCTAATTTCAATGATACTTCAGTAGTTCTCAAAGTGGTATTGTGGAATATTTGGATGTTCTGGCCACATTTTGGGTGTTTAGTCATTGTTGCAGGTGGACATATGATAGTAATCGGGCACATTTTTTCCCTTCAAAATTTAACAGGGAAAGTGAAATTTTGTTTTTATTTATATTAAATTCTGCCAGGTTAAATCAAAGCGAAAGTGACGATCTATAAATTAATTTTAATAATAGAGAAATGGGTGTGATTATGGTATTAGCCACTGGACCACTTTGTCAAGGGACTAAATATCTCGCAACGATCGTGTGAAAATATGGAGCATTCCCTGATGTAAGCCATCATTAAGGTCATCCAGCTATTCTCTCCTTGGTCTTTTTTCTTTTTTTACATTTCTGTCCATCCCTCAATTACTGTCACTAGTCTAATATATAATTTATATACAGTACATAGTGTATATGCACAAAATGTATACACTGGTATTTTTCCAAATCATGGGGATAGTTTTACCTTATAAATCCAGCAATTTAATCTAAAATTTCAAACTAATTTTAATTATTAAATTAATGTTGAAACATATGATGTTAGACATTAATAGATTTTTTTTCTTTCAGTATTTGGAATGTCAAAAGATAAGAAATTGTACTACATTTATTTGTAATATAAACCAAAGGTTTGACTCTAAATAAGAACAATAATCTTTATCTGATAAAGCATAAGGGATTTAAAAACCACACACACAAAAAACATTATATATGGTAAGCTACCACAATATATTCATTAGCTGCTTTACAGTATGTAGACAGTACTTTTATTAACATGTGTGCAAAAAGAAACAAACATTAAAAAAAAATGTCTTTCATTTTATATATTTTTTGTGCATCTATTTAGATTAAAAAAAAAAAAAACAATCAACATTTAAATTTTAAAGTTGAATTTTATTCAATATTTGTTACTGGTAAAAACTCTGTACCATATATTCTAATAGCGTTACAGAATTAAGCACCTTGAGCTTGTCCCACCCGGGGATTAGAGCCTCCTTGACCTTTTTTTTTTACAAAAGAAAGATGTGCTATCAAAGCCATCATTCCCAGGTTTTTTAACTTCTTTTATTTGGATAGTCACTTATTAAATTTATGGAGTTTAAATTGTCACCATGCAGGCTACTGGTCAATCAAAAAAATAAATAGTAGCTAAATACAATTCTCTTGTCATTTTAAAATATTTCCATAAATTTCAAATTGAAAATAGGGTCGGTGACGGAAACCAACTTTTTTTTCTTCATTATTTCATAAAAATAAGACATACAATATACCACCAGGTAAGAAATAAATATACAAAACTAGAAACTCTAACCTTTATTCAATAAAGTGGTTATAACAGTTCAAACATCACATTTTCCTCAGGCACTTTCTTTCAAATATTTGAAAATTGACAGAGAAAGATAGCCAGTACCATGCCTTTAAATGCAATTTAGAACCGCACACACTATTCTGAACCCCTTTCTATGCATATATAAATTTTTTTCTTCTCAAAAATTGCTCAAGTCCAAGAAATGGTTATTTAACATTAATACTTAGTTTAAACCCAATGACAATATTATTTTATATGGCAAAGATATGTTGCTCTTGGATGATTGGCTACTAAATTTGAAATTGACTGAAAGTATGTTGCTAAATTGTTGCTCATATCATTCAATTATGAATAAAGAGTAACAAGTTCCGAGGTTCCATAATGACCTATTAAAAATGAAGAGTTAAAGAAAATAGATTCAACAAATATTTTTTTTATTGCACCCAAATGTACTTTTATTGCCCTTTTTTTCATTGTTGTAAAATGACTATTGTAATAGCTGCATATAACTATATAGTTTCCTAGGCTAGCTATTCTATATTATTTCTTTCTCTGTTTTTTTTAAGGGTTTGTTATGTTACACATCTATCACAGTTTGGAAAATTATTTTAGTTTGAGACAAGTGGATATTTATTGGTAAATAAATCTTTAATACCATGTTCAATGGGAAAAGTAATGAAGAATAAAATCATGCATAAAATGTATATAAATAAGATAATCTATGCAAATTCTTCCAAATTCAAAGATCAAGATTAAACTCCACTAAAAAAAAATTCTAATCATTAACTTTTTTTTTTAATTAAAAAATTAAATTAATTTTATCTAGTCTTCATTAAAATTGCTCATCATTAAATTAGGCTACTAGTTATTTTGTGAAGGAAGATAATCAACAGTTTTAGGTATAAATGGAAAATGTTTTTTTTTTTTTTGACAAGTAGGTAAATCTTTGGACAAGTTACTGTAAATATGAATCCACTTCAATAGATATATGAATTATGGTATATGAAAATTTTGCATATTTCCAAATGATTTTGAATTATTAAATTACTTAGTATATTATTCAATGTGATTAATTATAATTTATTGCATGTTTGGTAATATTATAAAGATGTTATAACTAATAAATGTGTTTTTTAATATATTGTTTATAGCATACAGTATGTTTATATATGGCAATTTTTATTTAACTGCAATTATTTTTAACAATTTCAGCCTTTTGATAAAGCAGCTTATTAGAATAAGAAAATCAATAGGATTTCCTTTTTAAAAAATATCTACTATTTTACATCTGAATTCTATCAAATCTGGAATGTCTAAAAGTCCTTATACAATAAATATACCAATTATTAAAAATTCAATAAAGTTAGTGGATTGACATTAAAACTCACCAATTTCAAAAGCTAATAGTTTCTTATAAATTCTCTGTTTGAGTTTATGTAAAGATTATTTTATAATAATCACACCAACAACATCCATTGACATTTATTTAAATAATGCTGTTTTCAAAAATGAATACTGTATACAGTGTATCAGCAAAGCTACTCAATTGTCCCCTTATATCACTTGCCAATATTAGTTGATTAGGTATGAAATATTCAATATTGTAATTTATATTTTAAATTCGAAAATTAACTAAAATTGCATATGGGCAATTTATAGTTAAGAAATAGATATTAGCAGGGGTGTCTGAATTCTGGGAGCCAGGGCTCCTGAAAAAAAATGAGCTGGCTTCTAAAAAAATGATTAATTTTAAAGTTTAATGACCTTCGTCAATGAAATCAGTGTAATAAAGTTTAACTAAAAATGAAATATATGTTACAATAGTTTTTCTTGCTTTATCAATAATTGTTACCAAGCTTAAAATAACTTGATAAATTTGAATTGTCCAGTACTTCAAGAATTTGATCCATCAAAAGCAATTAATCAGTTTTTTTAGTGCAAAAATGTCGTCATAAACACGGACAGAAAAATAAGTAAATTATACCACAAGTTTTTAAATAGACAAATTTATTTAACATTTAAATATTGTTAACGATATGTATTTTTAAATTTTTAGAACAAATCATGTGCGCCCCCCCCCCCCCTTTTTTTTTCATTTTGCCACTTCTTACCTGGCTCCTAATAAGTTTTGCTGGCTCCTGAACTTTTGGAAAATTTGGACACCCCTGGATATTAGTATCACAGTTTGTTTTATATTGCATAGATTAAAAGAAAGATGTAAATTTATTAAACTAAATCAACACAACTAAAGTTATATGGGTTTCTTTGTTTTTTTTTTTCTGATTGGCTAATTTCTAGTCTATAAAGTTCAAGCATACAAGGAAAATATACAGTGCATTGTTAATAAAGGTACTTGTAATGGCTTAAATGATATATAAGAGCAAAGGATAGCTCATCTGAGATTGAATTCTGGGCCCCCAAAATTAGACAATGAAAGACAAATGTTTAACTAAAATGGCGACAGATCCTACACTTATTCCAGATTAGATAAATTGATCCTAAAGACATATTAGTCTATCCCTTTATTGCAATTTATTTAAAAAAATGTTTTGAGTGAAAATATGATCATGTTATGTTTAGTGTGAAAAAATGATCATAGTGTTTTGTGTGGAAAGAAATCATGGTATGATTTGTGTGATACGTCGTGTGAAAAGATCTTTTGAGTGAAAGGTTGATCATGATATTTTGTGTGCTCAGGATGTTGTTTTATGTGATGAAGATGATCATGTTATGTTTTGTGTGAAAAAGATGATCAAGGTGCTATAAGTTTTTTTATGATTCAATGATTGTATGTTTGTGAAAAGATGATCATAATTTTACTGCTTTGTGTTAAAAATGGTCATGATATTATTGTTTTGTGTCAAAAGTTGATCATGATGTCATATTGTAGCTAATACTACAGTAAGAAACCATTTAAAATAAATATCTTTAATCTGGTGTTTTCCAATGCCAGAAAACAAAATGTTTATCAAAGCTGATTGATACTTTTTCTTCTCAAAATTGTTTATATGGCAGTAAACACAGGCCCCATTAACATGGACACTTTATCCACGGCTGAGACACAATTGTCATGGACAGTACCATTCTCATGGACATTTTCATCCACAGCTGAGTCACGGATGTCACTATTCTTGACATCGGCTGAGCCACGGTTGAGTTCATGTGAACGCTTTCTTGGCTTAAATTGATTCTCATAAGACCTTTAATCCTCATGGTATGTTTTCTGTTTAAAAAATTCCATAACTAAATTAAGTTTATTTCCTTATTAAAGTACAATAGTTAGTATAACACATAATGAAATAGTAACAGTAGTTTGCAGTATCGAAAAAGCAATTCAATTAAGTTTTTCAATTTTGTATTCATGTGTTAAGCACATTATAAAATGGCATTAATATATATGATACTATAATCATATATAGGCTACTGTAATTTTTTCAGATCATTATTCCTTTATTATTAAACTTTAACTTGAATTTTTTCCCCAAAAACAAATAAAATAGATATAGCCTAATGAGAATTAATGTTTGTGAAATTTTTATGTTCACTTTAGTGTGAGGGCTCTAAAGATAATGGGTAATTAAAGCAATATTTCAATTAGTTTATTTATCAATTAGAAAAGAAAAAATATGTCTGTTTATAAACTAAAATGTTTACCACTAAAATATTATTATTAACTGATATTACATCAAAGTAATATTTATTGTATACTAATTAAACTAACAGCAATTAAGATGGAGTTGCATTCCCATGGCAACTAACCACATTTGAAATGGAATTGGGTTCACATGGCTTGAGGTAAATTAAACTGGACAGACAGGAAAAAAATAACCATTCAAATGCAAAATCTTTGTCCATGGTCGAGATGTAGTTCATCCATGGTTGAAATAAATTGTCCATGCAAATAGAGCATAAGGTATTTTTTTTTGCATGAAATCTAAAAATAACTGAAAACTATTGGATAAGTTGTAATGTTTGTCCATTGTATTTTTATGACAGACTAATCTCAAGTAACACTGCATATCATATTATTATAGGTTTATTAACCTCTTTAACGGCTATGACGTATATATATGAAAATGAAAAAAATGTTCTCAATGGCTAATCAGTAATAATACGCAATTTACTTCATCCTCTATTCTTTCATTAAAAAAAAAGATTGGCTTCTTCCTAACTTAATTAATAGTTAAAATATTTTATCTAAAGTCTATTAAAAGGCTTTAAATAAAAATAAATTTATTTA
>PXIH01S0020067.1:5721-17593 GCA_003024985.2 Euperipatoides rowelli
CACTCGAGCATGTGCTGACGGGCCCCATATCTCAAATAGCTTAAGGCCTTATTAAGTCAAAATACGGCACTGTCTACAGTATATAATGACTTGGCCCTGCTGAGGATGGTTTTTTTTTTTTTTTTTTTATAGAGTGTTGATTCAAATAATTTAATTTAACAAATATGTGCATAAAGACAAAAAAAAAAAAAATAGAAAAAAAATAAATAATAATGAAAGATTTTCCATGAATAACCAAGGTCCTATTCAATCCTTTCTATGCATTAACTGATTAGTCGAGATATAATTTTTTATGCTGACGTGTAAAAGATGATTCTTTTCCAAACATGTTGATTATTCCTTAATTCAGCATTGCACTCAACATGATTACATTGTGAAACATAATTTATTAAACACACAGAACTGAGAAAACAATCAATTTAAACCAAGAACAAGAATTAAACTTCAGTTAAATAGTCAATACAAATGTTCAATGGAACAAGAATCATTTGACAAAGACAAACACTCATTCTTTGTAAAAAAAAATAAAAATTAAGAAAGATGCATCAAGTTGCAAAAAATTGAGATACTGTATGTAGATCCCAAATAGCTTTATAGGGCATAGAAAAGTAAATGGATTATATGGCTTGAAATCCTTTTAATATAAAACAATCCATAACCAATCCAATGTCTAGATGTGTCCAAATCTTAAAATCACAACTCCCAAAGTTAATGATAAATGAGCTAAATAATTAATAATTTATATACAGTAGATAATATATATACAAAAAGAGAATTAAAACGGGCAGAATTAAAAACACCATTAAAAAAAAAAAAACTAATTTTTATGTGACAAAAAATAACATACGATCATCACAATGTTTAGTTAAGCAGTTAATTAGGTTTCTAGATTAATCAAATTAATTAACATCATCTGAACTTGTAATTTTGTCAGGAATGAATAGTGGACTAAAAATCAAAACAAACCACAAATAAGCTGAGGAAATATACTACTATGTTGAATCAAACTAAAAGCATATTGCTTATGAATTTATTTACCAGCAAGAAATCAATCTTCACAATTCTAATTATGATTCAATTTTCAACTATTTCTTTAGAACCTAAACAAAACACAAGATAAAATGTTAAATATAACCAAAGAAGAAAAATGTGCCCTGCCATCCTAAGCCTACATATCTATTTAAAGCCAGATCTATCTATGATGCACTTGGCATTTGTGCTGTTTTTGATTAATTTGTATTTGATTGATTGATATGGCTTCTCCTTATATCTGGAGTCATCCTCAGGATGTTAGCCTTATTTACTACTTACTATTTATCCCATACAGTCTCCGTACACACCGCCCCCTTTTGCTTCCCACATTCTAAGTAATGTCTTTACACATCCCATCCATTCCTCTCTCCCTCAAAACCCAACCATTTTCTCATCTTATCTCCATCATTCATTCTCTCAATCNCTTCCATTCGTCCATTATCCTTTCTATCTCCCCCTTTAACCCCTTACATTCCAATATGTGCTTAATATCCTCTTCACCTTTCGCACACAAACTACATAATGTTCCTTCCCCTCCCCAAACATTCTTTTCCTAACCTTAGTTCCCAAGCTTCCTGCCCTTGCCTGAAACAACAACCCACTTCCCCTATCATTTCTTTATAACATACCGTATATAGGCTACAATAAACATCACTTTGGATTCATGAACTGACCAAATCACTTAAACAAAGTAAAGGCCGTTATCTATCAGGATGGACAAAAAAAAATAGTCCAACTATCATGTTACGGTTATTATAAAAAAAGTGGCCATAATAATAATATAAAACAAAATATAAAGATGCAGAATTATAAAAGATGTGAATCTTCCTCTTCATTCAGAACATATTTAGATTAGATAATAGTTTTGAAGACATACTGTATATAATAAATAGATTTAATAAATTCAAATAATATTTTTGTTAAAATGTTTTTTTTTTAAATTTAGTCTTATGGTACTATAATAAAAGAAAAAGACTATATTAATAATAAATTAGAATGAAATAAAATGTGTTTTTGTACAGCATGTTTGTAAGAAGGAAATTAATGTTAATAAAAGAAGTGACTTTAGAAGTTGGACCTTAAGTGGTTAAACCACCTTTTACAGTTTAGTCTTTATCAGTTCACAAGATTCATTCTATTATATAAATGTAGGCATATAAGGATATATGAATTATTTTAATTTAAGAGCAAGTGAAATTCATTCTTAATAGATATCCAGGTTAGTCATGATCAAGATATTTGTCTTGATGAATGGTTTGCTGGCCATATTAAACACTAGCACTCCAACAATATAACTTTCTACAAAAAATCCACAGTATAACTTGGAATGCTGTCTAAGGCCTTGCAGGTTCTTGGTGGTTCACAGGCTTTGATTACTATATACGTTAACAGATTACCCCTTCACTTTTTTTTCTTTGACACATACCCTCTCAGGTGTAAAATATTATATTTTAATGAATGTATATGATAATTAATAAATTAATGTTTGATATTTTTATTATGTCTCCTAGTCATCTTTTTGGTCTTTTGTCATTCTACTCAATTATCTCCTAAATCACATATAATTATTCATTGTTAAAACTCATTGGATTGTGCACTAATATCTGATTATAGAGTTCAAAATCAGACATTATGTAGACGTCTGCTGTATATAGTAGGCCAAGCTTGCAGTTTATATACAGAAAGAGGAAAAGTTAACACTATTAGTGCACATTTTATGAAGATGTACAGTATACTTTGCCATGAATTTTAATTATATACAACAAATTTTTATTATTATTATTAACTGTAAAGTATAAATAAAATCTTTTTGTAAAAAAAAATATTTGTTATTCATTTTTGATTTATACACTAACTTTACTGATTTATTTTTATTATAGCACCATAAATAAAATTAAATAGAAATTACTAATGTGAAACTTATAGTATATAAAGAGCCATTAAATAGAAATCACAATGAAAGAACTTTATAGTATATAAAGGCTGTTAAATAGAAATTGCTAATGTGAAACTTATAGTATATAAAGAGCCATTAAATAGAAATCACTGCACGAAAGTACTTTATAGTATATAAAGGCTGTTAAATAGAAATTGCTAATGTGAAACAGTATATAAAGATATATGTCTTCTTTAACCAAAAATGTCTTAGGTGCAGTTATGCATTTAATATTAAAGTGCATCTTGTGTACAGAAGAAATACTAAATCTGATAGTCTTTTTGTTCACTCATACTCATACATTACTTCCCTACTTCACTAACTGAGCATGAAACTGGCATACAACCTGCAACAGATTTTATGCCAGTTCCATGCTCAGGAAGGTTGTGGCCACTTAATCAGTTATGGGATAAGAAGTGCCAATACAATTTTTATGATCGTGTTTTGCACTTTAAACTTTTTCTTTATTGCTATCTCTAACATGATTTATAAAAATTGTACTAATTTATCATAATTAAGGAAGTTGTTTTTCTTCCATATCAAATTATCATTAGATTTGTCATTATCGCAAATAATATAATTAACATAAAGTAAAGTCTAGTTTATTTACCGTTATAACAAACTGGTTGTTATACATGTGAAAAAGAAGTTGAAGAATGTTGTGGAATACAGCCATTTTATTCTAAAACCAGGAGAAAATAAATTGTAAATCAGCAAGTCACTGATGTGTACTAAATACAAACAAAAAGGCTCAAATTAAAATATAATGGCTGCAAATAGTGTTGTAGCAAGTAATAGGGGGGTCAGTCTGTCCGGGTATCATTCCAGGTGGGGGGAGGTGCAAATTTTTTTTTTGTTTTTAGGGGAGAGAGTGCCAAATTTGTAATGTTATGGGATGAATCATTTGTTTAATGTGCTGTATATTTAAATAAGTAGTTACTTGTTTGATTTAGCATTTTAGTTTCAGACGTTACACATTTATATTTAAGTTGGGGACAGACGGCCAGGTTTACTCAACCATAAAACAATGTGTGATATCAGTTACATCTGTGAAGGGCTGTCACAGTATTCAAGAGTCACTCCCTCCCCCTGCAAGACATTTAAAATGTTTAGGCAATCAGATAATTTTTATGAAAATTAATTAATTTAAAAGCTGATTCACTTCATTTAATATTAACAATATTATCTTTCCAAACATTTTTTTTTAAAGATTATAATATTATTGTTTGTTAATCTTCAATAATATGGGTTAATCTTAAGTACTATTAACCACCTAACAGATGTATTAAAATTCCAAAAAAGAGCATATTTTATTTCATAAATTGATAGTGTACTTATCCTGATGATAAAAAAAAATTTGGGGCATGCATAAGGGTGGGAAAGATTTGCCTCCACCCTTTATAAGTAGCCTCTTTTACAATATGTTTGATAGTTATAATAAATGAAGTTTTATTACAAACAATGCTATTGTTAAAATATTTAGAAAATTTTACTGATAACAGCTGGGCTGCCGAGAAGGTGGAGGGTGGGGGGGCAGGGTCCATAAACCTTGGGGGCCCAGTCCTGGGGTATGTATATTTTTTTTTACTAGATAATGAATTTATTTCATAACTAAGCACTGTACCTGTGCCATCTGGGCTATTGAGAGGGGTTAGGGGGCAAGATTACCTAGGCCAGTAATGACTTAAGGGGTGCCCTAAAGGGAGGGGGGGGGGTGCAATGACCATGTAATCATACAACTAAAAATACAAATAAAAAGTTTATTAAAATATTTACAACTAAATAATTTGTCCTTTTTGTTATTAAAATGTCCATACAAAAAAAAAAAAAAAAAGTTTATCAAAACTAAATAATTTGTCCTTTTGTCATTAAAACGTCAATTAGACCCCCCCCCCCCCAAAAAAAAAAAAAAAAAAAAAAAAACCTTATCAAAATATTTAGAAAAATATAAACAAGGCATGGGGGGAGAGATATGACGAGTAAATTACGCCCTGGGTACCATAATCTCATCATATGCCACTGGCTGTAGCTACAAGGCAAGGGCAGACAAAGACCTTGGAGTGACTACCACCACTTCAACAACCTAACCGTTTAGGGAGCAAGTATTCGTTGGAATGGTGATAGTCATTCCAACTGAGTGTGACCCAGAGGCATACATGTCATGTCCTTAAATAGCAAGAATGCAACGTGCATGCAAAATTCAACTGAATAAATTACCATTAATTTGCATTTGCAAAGAAATTGATTGTTTTATGCAGTTTACAGTCTCATAATTGATCAGATTATTCTAGCATGGCATTTACTGAAAATAGAAGAGTGTGCTATGAAAGAAAACAATATGTAAACAAAAATTAGCTGTTCCTTGAATGCATGAAGCAATGTAACAAAGTAGAAAAAAAAAATGCTAATCAGTTTGTTGTATATCATTAATACTTATAGAGTGATAAGAATAAAAATTCAGTATATTAATAAAACAAAATTTAATGTCTGTTTCTAAGATATTTGACCTGGATCATTTTAGGGATTAAAATCCCCAATATACTGTAAAAAATGACCAAGATTTGCAAAGAGATTTAAACATTTTTTGATTGTTAATGCACAGGAAGAAATAAACTCTTTATGGTGTTGACTTTCATTAATGATTTATCATATAATCTGTGGGACTATTTAGCACCAAAATAATGTCAATCAATGAAAAAAACAACAATTGATATTCTACTAGAATAAAAAATAATTTCTAGTTTGGTTCATGATTAAAAATATTTGTTCATATTTAACTAGATTTGTCATTGTATTAAAATAGTACACTAAACATATAGTTTATTCTAGTAAAATATAATTTATACTAACATTATTTTAAAGTTATCCAATAAATTTTGTTCGTACATTTAAGGATTTGATGAGAAAAAAAAAATTAAAGGAAAACTAAAGTTTAAACTAGACATAATATAATTACACAAAAAAAGTTTCAAATACTGTACCTGTTTTTTTTTTTTTAAGTTTTGTTTTTGAGATACTTTGTGACATAACATTTTCTACCTATAGTAATTGGAAGTTAAATACATTTGCTTTAAATTTTGTTCAATACATATGTAATATAAAATGCCTAGTAGAGCACAATTTATTTATTATAAGATATTAAAATACCTGTCATCTATTTAAAATGGCCATGTCCTAGCTGTAGACATAAAATAGTTGAGTATATCAGAGAGGATAACAAAAAAAAAAGCAACATTTTTAGATTTTAAGTCTAAACTTTAGTTTTTCTTTAATCATTGTTATTATCCTTAGCAGACGGGTCTTATTAATAAATAATGTCAATTTTACCCAGGCAAGCATATCCAGCTGCCGAAGAAGCTAATCCTGCAGCAGTGGGGAAATTATTTTCAGAGCAAATATGAATTTTCCCACTAATTTCTTCATTTTTGGTCGCTTTACGTTTAATAGCTCTTCGACGTACTGGAAAAGAAATGAAATAAATTACTAAGAACTGTTTTTAAGCATTGGGATTTAAAAGCAATATTGAGATTTAGAAATTAAAAATTGACACATACAGACAATTAAAGTTTCTTTTAATTTATATTACCAGGTGTGGTTTGGCATAAATCTATACCTAACATAAGTTAACACTGAGGAGTAGCTGGGGTATAGTGCAAAGACATTCAGGCGTGCTTTTAGACATAGATCAAAGTAGGGCATGGCCTAGGTCGCCAAGTTAAAGTAGCACTACAATTTTTAAAATTGGAATTGATCTTCAAAGTGGTGTGAAGTTTTGGTTTATTATATTCTAATTAAAAATTTACACATTCTTGATGCTATACTGAATTAAACTCATTATGCTATTTTAAATTACAGTTCTCTAAATAAAGGGCGACATAAATACTTTTATGTATATTTTCTATATAAGCTATTTGCCATGAAGGAAGGCTGGATT
This sequence comes from Euperipatoides rowelli, assembly GCA_003024985.2. Lineage (NCBI taxonomy): Eukaryota > Metazoa > Onychophora > Udeonychophora > Euonychophora > Peripatopsidae > Euperipatoides > Euperipatoides rowelli. Next base: position 12,624 of record PXIH01S0020067.1, read on the forward strand.
AACGTATAGCCTAAGCAGAGCAAGCACATGCTTATGGCTTAACAAAGTAGGGAGACCACAAAAAATAAAAAAAATTATTTGCGGACTGAAATAAAACAATGCTTCTGAAGTATTTAACTAGAAAATTTGTAAACTCCCTTTTTTTTTGAACCCTTACATTATTTCTTTTTTTTTTCATTTTTAAAGTACAGTGAAATGATTTATGAAATTTAGATTTTCTGGTGGCCTAATAAATTATTTTAAATGGTTAGGAATAAATTTATACATTTTTAAATCAACATTTAATGCAGATTTTAAAAATAAAAACAAAATTATTATAGAAAACCTGTCTTGGGAGACCACCCCTTATGCCATCATGAAATAGTGGTCTCTCAAAAGAAACCCTACCTTGAAAGACAACACCACTCACCATCAAATATTGGTCTTTCAAGGCAGGTGGTCTAAAAAATATCCTTTCAGCATTAAATAGTGGTCTATCAAAACAGGTGTTTTGTCTAAAAAAAAAAAACAATGTTTAAGTACTGTATTCCATTTTTACTTGCCACACTTGTTTAAATAATCTTTTTTATATTAATTTTATACACATTAATTTTAAACAAGTTATTGTATTTTTGCTAAGTAAATTAGTGTAATACATACAGATACGGTACTGTATTTTTAAATTATTTGCATTATATTATTGCTAAAATAAGCCCCTCGGTGTAACCATATATACATTCGATACAGTATTTTGATAATGTTGGCATGCATGATTTCCTCTTTTGTCATGCGAGTAGAGTGCGTTCATAGTCACGAGTCATTGAAATTAACTGGCATGTTAATTAACAAACCACCACCAGTTAGAAGCCTATTTTTTTTAATTACAGATTGCATTACAATTATTACAAGCTTATGTATTTAATACAGCTTAATTATATAAGCTAATTCTAAATCTGTTCTGTAATTAAGTATTGATAATTAAATCATTGAAATACTGTATATTTTAGTAGTGGGATATTTTTTTCTAAGACCTTTGCTGAAATAGTAAAATTGTGATCTTACAAAAAAGGTGTAATTCAGTGCTTAGGATTTTAAAATGTTAACCATGCCTTCCTTAAAAACATTGTTTAATAGTTATGAGTTTACTCTATAAAAAAGTATAGAAATAAGAACTGCATGTATACGCATTTAATATATACTGTAATTGCTCCAATCGACTAATCCTAATTGTTCAGTTTGATTGGTTCTAATCTGTAATTAAGTCCAACAGACCATGTCTTTAGACTTGAGAGTCCAATACTTCAAGGCATAAGGTTGGGGAGGGGGGGGGGTCTGTCAAGACAGGTTTCATTACTCTTTAATAACATAATTTTCACCATATTCCTTTAAAAACTAAACAAACGGTGAGATTATAATTGAATTAACTAAAAGAAAATGTACAGCACCGGTCTCAATTAATTATTAATAGCAGACTACATTATGCAAACACAGTAGCCATTCTTTTCTTAATTCACTCTATGAAAATGCCAGAATTATACCTTTTACTGCAGTAAATGAATAATTTATCAAAGAGAACTAAAAACAGTATTATGTTTGTCTACATAAATGTGATTATGTGGACATGCTAACATTAATGAGGAACAGTGTTGAATTAATTACTTTTCAAATACAAGTTAATTGCAAGTAAAAGTACTTACTCCTAGACAAAATTAACTAGTTACAATTATAATTAAAAGTACTTTCATATACCATGCTTATATCTCCAGTATGCAAAAAAAATGACTTAGTTTTTATTAAAAGATCCAAGCCAGTGTTATAACTTATAAAAAATCTTTGTAAAAAAAAACTGTTTCTACCTCCCATGATTACCCCACATTACATACTGTACATCACATTTTGGAGTTAATAATTTAAATGTTAAATATAGTATTAATAGTGAAATTATAAAGTCGGTTCCTGTGCATAGGGATTTGGGTATTCTTATTGATAGGGACCTGTCATTTACACAGCATGCCAGTTCAGTTGCAAATAGGATGAGAATGCGTTTTGGTATGATTAGAAGTAATATAAAATATTTGGATTGTAATGCATTCATTATTTTGTACATTTCTCATATACAACCTATTTTTACCTATTGTTCAACTAGTGTAATATATAGAAATAAAAAGGATTTGCTACAGATTGAACGAGCATATAGAGGATTTACTAAGCAAATCATGGGCTTATATAATTTGTCTTATTTGGATAGGGTCCAAAGACTGAATCTTCTCACACCTTACCAGAAATTGGTACATATGGATTTATTGTTTATGTACGACAAAATAGTTCCGCATGAAAATGTACAGAAAATGTTTGTTATGAATAATAGANTAGTCAAAAGAGGTCACAGATACTCTATTAGAGTGCAATTAAATAAATCTGAAAAAAGAAAAATTTTTATTATCAATAGGCGGATAAATTTATGGAATGAGATTCCATGTATATACTTTGATAGGGATAAAGAGTTCTTTAAATTGAATGTAAAAAATTATTTGAAAATGAAAATAGATATTATCTATTTGTTCTGATATGTGTAATTTTTAATTATGTAAACTGGCATTGAGCTATGAGGTGTGTTTGGACTGTTGTTATTTGTGTATTATTATTGTGTTTTTTTCTATATTAGTCTACTTGTATAAAGTATTTTTTTTTTGTGGTGTTTACTTAATGAAATAAGACACTTGTCTTTCCCGATACTCTGTATTGGTTGTACGCAATAAATAAATAAATAAATAGGATTAACCATGTCAATATAGACGGTTGATCAGTTACTCAACATTTTACACGTGAATAATTCAGACTTACGAACATTATACATTGACCTCTCTTATTCAATTTATGCACACCTGGTTTGGACTTACAAACATCAACTTTTCTCATTTTGTAATAAAAAAAATAACAGCTTTTGCTTTTATTGTATGTTTCTTTTTCTTTCCTCCCCAATGAAGAGGGGAAATGTTTAATGCTAAGATGAGTTCTAGGAAAATGATTGCAGAAATTTGCAGCTTGTAAATAAGTGATGCTTTTGAAAAATAAAAAAACTTGTGGTACTCTAATTGCAAGCTGCTTTCTTCTTTTCATTCCAATGAAGAGGAAAAATGTTTAACATTACGATTAGTCTAAGTCAAATGATTGTAGGCAGTTGAAGCATGTAAATAAGTGATGTTTGGAATAAAAAATGTCTACACTAATTGAATGCCACTTTCTTCTTTTCTCTCCAATAAAATGGGGGAGGGGGGGATCAATCAGTTCACCACATAAATGGAGAAGTGTCTGTATTTTAAAAAAGATTGCAAAGAATATAAGTAGGGCCTATGTACTGTAGATATTTGCACAATATTTTTATTTTTACTTTCATATTTAATATTTATTTTATATTTTAATTCTTTGAAACATTGAAGAATACATTGTAAAAGACTCGGTAAACTAAACAGTAATTTTTTTTTTGGTGTCAGGCACGGAACCTTCAGTTTAATATGCAAGTCTACTGTCCAAATTCTGAACACATTATTTCCATAACTATAGGACTGCCTATAATCGTAATAACATTGCTTGGTGATTCCATAATTGATACACGTCAATATATAGTAATTATTAAAAAACACATTTCATCATTGTCTTCATTAGAAACACTAAAATATCTTAATTTTAGTTTTTCCTATTAATTAACAATAGATGATAGATATCTACTTACTTTCTTTTAGGCATTTCTGCAGTCTTGGATTACTAATATCTTCTTCTCTTTAAAAAAAAAAAAGGTTAATTAATTTACAAAATTAAATTAAAATAAATGAAAGTCTTTATTTCAAACTTTTATTCTAAATTTATTGCAAAAATATAAAATAATTAAACACACACCTATTAGATGATGATGATAATAATATATTAAAAATTAGGGTATGCTTAAATCTGAAATTGTTTGGGGGAAAAAATGATTCAATATTGATGTGATACTTCAATATAATGAATTTTTACAACGATTGACATCTAGCTCTAATTTTAATATTTTTCTGACAAGTTACAGTAACAATATATGATTAACAAGGTTTATTACTTAAGATGATTTAATTTACTATTTCTGGAAGTAATATACTTAGTCCTATTAATCATTTGACTTGGGAATTAAGTGTAGGGAAATAATAACTTCCTATAACTGCCAATCAGGCTATTATTTTACCTAGGACTCTCATGCACCTTTTTTTTACCAGAGCATTTTATGCAAACTCTCAAAGAAAAGCCAGAAAAGAAAAATTATAAATAAAAAAACATGGTCATAAAACATTCTTCGCTCATGAATATTGTAAATTATTTAACTTTTGTGGTTCTTTTATCTTAGTGGGCTTTGAAAACTCCATAAGTGAAAAAAAAAAAAGGTGTTATAAAAAGAAAATTGTTAATGATCATGCACCGTTGGGCTTTATACCAATCTCTCACATCAAACTCTAAAGTTTTATAAAGCTTGAGTGAAACAAAAGAGATGGTTGGTTGTATAATTAAGTCTCAAAATGCATTTAATATAATTTAATAAATAGAACCTTGAAAATGCACATAACTAAATTAAGGCATAAATTGTTCTTGATTGTTATTCCAGACAGTATAGAGGAAATGAATTTTTAACTGAAACAGAATATAAGTTACAATTATTCAGGACTATAACTACACATTCATTTTTGGACCCAAATCCAGTTATCACACACACACACATATACACACCCCAAACAAATTCAATCATCTTTTTCCCTTCAATGAACTGTAGATTAAAGAAATAGGCATAGTTTGATTACGTTTCCCAAATCTTGATTTATCTAGACTTGTCAATATGATTAAATGCGGGTATAGTTTGAAGACTACAAACCATTTTTAAAAAGGGTACAGTATAGGGTAGATGTGCCAATAGTTGACCACCCACCAGTAGTTGACCAATTTCAGTTTCTAATTAAAATTTTAAGGAA